>PVJH01001574.1:105080-202753 GCA_004026705.1 Nesogale talazaci | reverse complement strand
CAGAGTGTTCATGGATGTTAGTGCTTTTCTTTTGAGTCAAACTGTTGCTTGGTTGAAAGGTGACCTTTGGGATTGCCTTCAACTCCAACGTTCAAGCCTATTTCAGATCGATCCTTTTTTGAGGGAAACTCTTGTTTCTACCAGCCTAGTATATCTGACCTTTATGAGGAAGTTGATTTTTGTTATACAATCCCCCCCCCCCACCTCCATACATCTACTGTGTTCTTGGTCAGAACAGTAGATAGTGGTTCTGGAGACTATCTAGTTCTGGTGTTTAGACAGATAAGGCCGTGGTCCATGTGAGCTCTCAGTCCTCTGGACTCGTGGTTTTTTTGAGCCTTTGGTTTCCATTATTCTCTTGGTTCCACATGAACAGAGACTAATCGTTATATCATAGGTTGCTGCTCTCAAGCTTTAAAAAAACCCAGTGCCATTCACTGAAGTTGGTTGTGGAACAAACTTTGTTAGGCCACTTGACAAGTTAGCCCATGAAATTATGACACTGAAGTCTTTAAAATCGGCAACCATTCCTGGGAGATGTTTGCTTAAATTTAGGAAGCATCTGTCACTGTGGTCTCTGATTTTTATGTATATCACAACATATGCAGCACAAACATGTATATGCTTGCATACTTTTGTACTCTTATGACCCCACCTAAATGCATGTATTCATATATACATATCAACCAATGCAATCTCACACATGTGTTGGTTTTGCTAAAAAGATTTATTGTTAATTTTATATCATTTTATTGGGAGCTCTTACACATATCACACATATCATAACATCCAAGAGTTCAATCACATCAAGCAGTGTTGTATAATATTTTCAATCACAACACTATGAATTTCAAAATATTTTCTCTCTTCTTGAACTTCTTGATATCAGCTCCGCTTTATTCCATTTCTCCCCCCTCCAAAGACCTTATTCCTGCTTGCCCTATAATAATTCCCCCCCCACACACACACATCTTACCCAATCCAATATATCCAGTCACATACAATTCTGTTATTTGATCCCATTGAACGGGGTTATACAGTCAGCAATGTTGCCAGCTCCCCATTCTTCCCCCTCTCCCCTCCTCTTCCCATACCTTCAGGGACCCATTATTCCTGCTACTGTTTCTGATGGGTTATTATCTTGACTTCTATGTACCAAACATCTTAAGTATACAAATGAACATATGTAAATCTAACATAGTTAATGAGGTAAAACAAATAAAAACCATAATAGTAAGGGGAAGAAATATTAAAGAACTAAAGGATAGTTATGTGGTGTATCAGTGCCCTCCTGCACCTGGATTTCTCAGTGCTTTCTTTGTGGCCCTTCTGATAGGTACCGAGCAATTATCTTACAGGTGGGTTTTGGATTTTCACTACACTCATGCCCTTTCACATCAGTTTGGTTGCTTGTTTCTGAACTTCTGGTACCTCTTCTCGCTAACACTTCATTATCACACAGGCTGGTGTTGGTTCCCTGCTAGATCATCACTTGTTTGATTACAAGTCTTTAAGACTTCAGGTGCTACATCTTTTAATAGTTGGGCACCATCAGCTTTCTTAACCACATTTTGTTGTGCATGGATTTTGTCTTCAGCAATCATGTCAGGAAGGTGAGTAGTATTATTAGAACAGACTCTTCTTGTACTTTGGTAAGATTTCAGTAAAGGCCCCAAGTCCATTTGCTTCCTTATTGTATTTGCATACAAAATTGAATGTTAGGGTGTAACATGTACATATGAGCTATCATGTGATTCAGCAGTTTCATCATGTACCAAAATCATCCCGCACTCTTTTGCACTTCTTTGTGTCATCATTGACTCTGGTCAAGTTGTGCAGATGTTACTCATATTTTCTTTCCCCTTCCCATTAGCCCCCAGAATAATCTGTCTGGAAAGCAGTCTTCCTCTCACTCTCCAGTATCACTGCTAACCATCAGAGAATGTTGCTTTCTGTGTACACACTTATCCTTGGTCTGATTATGGCAGTGAAACCGTGTCTACTGTTTTTCTTGCCCGAGAGGTCCATAAGGGTAGAAACTATCTTTATTTGATCACAATGGGCATTTAATAAGCATTTGTATAACGAAGAAATGGACTGCTAATTGGGAAAGATTTATTCACAAAGTGTGAATTAACCAGTGGCTTTAACTTTCCCAGACATGTTTGTACTTTCTACAGAAAAGTTGCATTCTTTCTAACTAGTAGATTTTCAGTCACGTAACAAAATGGAGTTTTGGGGTTCAGGAGTCCCTGCAAAGGAGTCGTTGGAATGTGATTATACAGACCACAGAAGGTATCTGTGTTAAACTGTTACTGCTTGTCTTTAAAACAGCACATTCACTTTTCCAAAGTCACATTCTCACTAATTACAACAAATATTTTCGCTGCAGGTATTTGAAAGGGACTTGGAGGGCTCCCATAGTATGGGGGTGGATAAAAGACAGTCTAATGGACAGAAGTGCTTGTTTACATGTACTATATAGGGATTTCTTGAACTGTCTGTTCTTTGTAAGACAAACGCTATTGTTCATTGTGCTACTAGCTCTTAATTGTTTGTTTACTTAACTAAGGGTTTTATAATCCTAGTAAAAACTTAGGAGTTTTAGGATGTTTGGTCTGTTGCTCTGTTTGTTTGAAAAGCCTGGCTCTTTCTCTTTAATGCTGGTGAAGTAAAATGCAGGAATCCTTCGGCACTGCAGGGGATGCGTAATAAGTTATGGTTAAAGAGTCAGTGGCTCAGGGCATTGCGTACATAAATAGGACTTTCAGCAGTGCTGGCTTCCTTTAAGCACATTCTACTGAAACACACGTACAGCGCCCTGCTTGGTCAGGAGAAACCTCCACACCTGAGAGATGGCAGCATCAGCTCAGTGACCTTAGCGTAGTTTTTAAGCGCAGTAGGGAGGAAGGTCCGTAGGTCAGGTGGAAGGGCGGGGGAGGGGGGGGGGCGGTGGAGATGATAGAGGAAGATTAATCAAATACATACATCTCTTCCTAACCATAAACATAGGACAATTAAAATATATGTTGTGACTAGAGTAATTGGGATGATGGAACCATTCACCCAGGAGGCCCTTCAAGATGCTAAACATACTGTTTGACAGGGGTAGCAAATGGCTTAACACTGCACAGGTCTCCTTAGTGGCAGAGGGTGGACTTCTTCCTGGAGCAAGAAAGAAGCAATCCACAGTTGGGGATGAGTAGTGCGTTTCTAAACTCATTTTCTAGCAAGAAGTAGGACATTTTGTGAGTTATAAAAGACACTCCTTTAGGGCTGAGCCCCGGTGGCGTAGTGGTTGTGCGCGGGACTGCGGCCCACTGGTACGGAGGTTCAATTCCAGCGGTGGGGCTCGGCCTCCTACTCCCATCACCAGAGAGCAGTGATGCCCAAAAAAACAAAAAAAACAAAAAAAAAAAAAAGAAGAAGAAGAAGAGGAAGACACTCCTTTATTAACCCTGAAGTTTCTGTGTTTCCAGTACGTGGAGGTCCTCTGATGCGTAGTGTCTGTGACTCGGAGCATGGAGTCCCAGAGCTCCACATTCTCTTTCAGGGACCACCGTTCCAATGTGGCCAGCTGAAATGTAGCATTACACTGACACTAGAAGAAAGGCAGCTTAGAGACAAAGGCCGGTGAAGAAATATGCTGAATAAAGTTCCTAAGCTACAGCAATATTTCAGTGTTAAAATTGTGTTCCTTCTCTCTTTCCCTTCTCCTTCCTCCCCTCCTGCTGTACTCCCTCCTTTCCTCTCTCTCTCTCCCTATCTTCTTCCCTTCTCTCTCTCTCTCTCTGTTTAGTTGAACTCTGGTAACCTGTGTCTTCCTTCCTCTCTTCCTCACTCAGCTTCACGCTCCACGTACTTGAGTCTTTTATTTTGTGCCTTTGAGTCTCTAGGGGATGGTAAGGATTGAAATGATAACACAGTGTTGGTAAAATATCTGAGGCTTGCAGTTACATGACTAATAATCATAGTCGAAAACAAAATTCTTTCTCTGAGAGGCATGCCAGAAAGCGTTTATAAAGTTTTATTGAAAAAAGAAAATCGGGATTATAAGAGTAGCTCCAGTTTGTTGAGGACTTGTTGTGTGCCTGGCATATTACCTGTGTTCTCTTTTGAATTTTGAGACATCACCTGGCCAGGGACATTGGTTTTAGAATGAAGAGTTGAGGTCCTGAAGAGAGGGTGGAGCTAGTCTGCCCACTGTCCTTCATCGCCCCTCTGCTTGGTGTTGCCTGGAATTTTCACACTGAGAGCTTGCCTCAGTGTGTGCAGCTTTTTACTTGAGTTAGCCTTTTCAATCCTCCCTCCTAAGCTTAGGAGAAGGCGTCACTTTTTGCTCTGTCTTATGGTTGACCCTCTGATCTATGAGAGGTGGGGTCACCCAGCAGGGGGAGACATAGATGTCATAGGTAGGATTTGAACCCAGGAACTGTCAGACTTGGAAGCCTCTGGCATTTACCATTGGGCTTATTTGCTTCTGAACCGAAGCAGTGCATGCTCAGGAGCTTTCCCTCGCGTCCCAGGACCCCTCGCATAAGTTTCAAGGCCCTTTGTAAGCACTCACACAGCCTACACCACTCATGAGTGCCACCCTTCAAGTCTGATGACCCATTGGTCCCCATGTTCAGCCACATTCCTTCTGCTGTAGCCACACGCACTCTCTTTTCCTTGAACCGAGCAAACCCTTTTTCTTCCCACTGATCTGTTTCCAGAACCAATCCCTGCTGTCTTTTTCTTTCGTAGTTTTAAGGGATGTCCCTTCTGGGAGGTCTTCCCTGAACCTGTGTCTATATGATACTCATGCCTCTGCTCTCTCCAACCATAGATGGCTAGGTAATCCCTGTCTCTGGACTACCTTCAAGCCCCCATGGAGTTGGGAACACCTCTCCCTCCATGAGGTCCCTCCGGCAATGGACACATGATAGATGCTCAGCACATCCTCACTGGCCAGCATGTGGAAGGCAGGAGTGCCCTTGACATTCTTTCTCCAGAACCCCCGGAAACACCTGCCCGTGTCCTTGTTCTTGTTTCCTGCTGGGCTCCCTTCAGCTCGGCTCTTCCCTTTGTTGCTGGAAGCTTGTGCCCATGGTGCCCTCTCCAACGACTTCGGAGGCGCACTAATCGGATCCCCTGCTAGTTTTGAACCTCTCGGGTACATAACAGCATACATTTTTGTTGTATTGAAGCAAATTGATACCATAACTCGGCCCTAAGAAGGTTTATTTCACAAGGGTCACGAGAATTGAATCAAAGGGCTGCTGGGAAAGTTTCTTTTGTGGTAAATTGTAAGTCCAAACTTGACTGAGACCTGTAGCTAGAATGGGCCCATTTGGAGTAAGCGAGTGCTTTGATCCTGCTTCTGGGGCAGGATAACCTGCTGCTCAGCCATCCCTCCTTCCAGGCTGGGTTTGAAGATGCAGGAAGAGACTGCAAGTCTCTTTGAAGCCCTGTGGTTGTTAGTCATATACTCAGTAGATGAAGGCTCAGATTTTGAACTATATACTGCAGGCGTTCGAATCTAGAAACTCGATATTCATCAGCATACCTTGTTGCTGTTGTCTTTATTTCAACTCATGGAGCCTCCCCCTAGACCTGCCTCCCACCCCCTTCCTGCCCCCCTTATATGTACTATAGAGCTGTCTCCATAGAACTTCGCAAGACCATGACTCTGGCAGTATGTCGCCACGCTTTTCTTTTTCGGTGCCTCTGAGTGGATTTGAGCTGCCGACTATCGGGCAGGTCATCAAGCACTTGAGCTCTGTGACATCCAGGGACTCTGATACACATCAGACCACACGCATGTTCGCCCATGTAGATCTTGAAGGTTTTTTCACTGTTACTGTGAAGCATAACTAATTCGGGTTGATGTAGTGGCTGCAACCAGGGGCTCAAGCCTGAAAGCAGTTGTGAGGATGCAGCGGGACCCAACGGAGTTTCCTCCTGTTGCCCTTGGGTCTCTGTGTGTCTTCAGACTGGACCGCAGCCTCAGGGAAGCCTCAGGCAGACTGCCTGCGACACTAGCCACTCCATCAATGGCACATACTCTTTTCATTATGCGACTTCACACCTACACGGACGTTTTCTGTTTGCAAACATTCTTGGTGGGAAGCCCCCCGGGAAGTGAAGAGCACATAGGTGAGGTCTTTTGTCGATAGACCGTATTTCTCAATATCATTTATGATAATGTCATGTATGATGTTTCATTTCGTCGACCTCTCCGTCAAAAACCTCGTTTTTCCTTCGGCAAGCTCCATCGGGTTCTGGAGGACAGGAGGGCAAGGAGTTCCTGTGGTGGGCTGTTTGCAGTGTCCTTTCAGTTACAGCGTACCGTAACTTACCTCAGTCTTCGAAGCTTCCCCTAAAATTACCCAGGAAGCTATTCTTTCATCATACTGCCATTAGGATTTTTATTCTTGCTATAAACCCCGACTTCTCCTTTGCTTTAATTTAATCCCTCTTCACATCCACCTCGGACCTCTTTAAATAATTCTTTTCCCTCCTTGCCATTTGCACCTTTGCGTGCTTGTAGAGAGTTGTCATGGCTCCCTTTGGACCTAATCCTATCACTGTCATTCATGTCGGGGAAGCTGTACATTTGGTATTAGTCAATGGGCATATGATAAGGATGCTCTCTGCCTGAACGAAGGCATGTCTTCAGTGGTGTTGTCCAAACCTTATTATCAAGAACAGCTAGTACAGGGGAAACAAAACTGAGAAAACAAAGGAGGGAACGAGGAGGAAGAAATTGCATGTGTCTTAATATGATGATGATGGTAGTGATGATCAGTTTTCCAAATAAGCGCCTCTTGTTATGAATCATGTAACGTGTAGCTATCTTCATGTAATGTATAATGTATACTTATGGAGGTAAATGCTACATGGATCACTGAGTTGGCAGATGAGTCAATATACATTTTGAGAGTTTTCTTTTTTTTCATCTCAATGGGTAGGTCTGTTGGTGGGTACATGTATCTAAAGCTCTGGGAATTTACACAAAATAATGACATTCAAGGGAACCTGGAATGCTGATGAGCTTTTGCATACTAATGGAAAATAGACATCTTTCTAAAACCCCCTAAAACTGTGACTTTCAAACAGCCACCGGACTGGCCTTCTGATCAGAAGAGACATTAAAAAGTGTGGGTGGATGCATCTGACTTTCTACAGGTGTCTCTGACCAGTTGGAAGGTACCTTTCAGAGAGGAGGTGAACTGTTGCGTAACCACTGGTCAGGCCATGATTGACTTGTTCCCCAGGGAACTTGCCTATTGACCTTGGAGACTCAAATGAGCCCTTATCAGTAAAGAAACCCCAGAAAAGGTAGGAAATGGCACTTGTGTAAGAATTTCTGCTGCATAGGCAGCGAGCCTTGCACCTTGAAACAGCCATAGAATTTGAGAGCTGTACAACTAGAAGAAGAGAATACAGATATCTATTCTCTAACGAATTTACCCCCAAAGAGAAACTCATGTTCCAACATGAAACGATGTCTGTAAGTTCTTCACTAATTTACCACTAATTTATGTCCTATCAGAAAACTCATGTGTAGGTTGATATTTATATTAAATGCAAAGGCATCTCATGACAAGTTAATACTTTTTTTAAAGAAAGGATCAAAAGGGGTGTCAATTAACTGCCCTTTTCTAAAATAGATCTTTGTAAGCATTACAGTTTTGAACTAAAAGAACGTGGGGATTACTTCAGTTCAGTTTGAGTTCGGTTTGCCCCAAGGTGACAAAACCTCATATGCAGTCAGTGTCCGAATTGGTCCCCGAATTCCACTTAATGTCACCACCCATCAAATGGTAACCCTCTCCTGCTCCATGTCCTGCAACTGCATTCCCATCGCTGTGCTTTTCTTCCCACTCACAATGTTCCTTTCTGACAGCTACATCTCTGGGGCTTTCCAGGAAGTAAGTGTTGTATATGGTCATCTTCTAACCCCAGCATGCATGCATTCTCAGTTGTTCTAAACCCTTTGACCCTATCTTATTTGGACATCCTTTCAGATAGCAGATCAGTGCTTAATCCACTGCAACCACTAAGAATCCCTGTTAGCCCTCTTGGGGACTTCTTTTCAACCTCCAAGCCTCAAGGATAAAATCAGAAACTGCCCTGTCACAAGCGCATCTGAAACGTCCCACCTTCTTCTCAGCTGCATAACCATCCTTATAGGAGCTCTCCCACTCTGGACTCCTGCACTGCTCTTCCTGCTGTCAGTCACCCTCAAGCTGATTCTGACTCATGGCGGGAGACCTTACCTGTGACAGAATGAAACACCGTCCAACCCGGTGTCATCCTTACAGTCACCCGTGCCATCTTGTCCATTGGTAGTATTGTGCTATCTCGAAGTTCTCCCTTGTCCTCTACTTTACCAACATGAGATCATCCCCAGAGATTGATTGTTCCCGAGGGTGGCTTCAAAGCAAGCAAGTCACACGATGGTTTTGTTTCCGAAGGTGTTCATTGGCTATTTTGGGGGGAATGTATCACTGTTCCCCCACAATATGTCTTAGTCTGCACGTTTGCCCAAAACCTGTCCCCCACGAGTGACCCTGCTCATATATGAAATATTGCTGGCACGGTCTCCAGCACCATGGCAACCCAGGAGCCACAGGAAGTGGAGGTCTTTAATCCTTACATACCCTTTGCCTTCCTGTCAATTCTGACTCTTTGTGACCCTGTAGGACTGAGTGGAATCACCCCTTTGAGATTCTGAGAGAGTAAAGCTCCATGGGGGCAGGACGCCTCCTCGTTTGCTCTCCCACGTGACTGGGAGAGTTGACGTGTAACCCCCTGCGCCACCAGGCACTTGTTCTTTGATCATAGTTGCACGTAACTTTCAACTTTGCTCAAATTTGAATATATGCCGAGTTATAACCGTGGGCATGATACTTAAGTCAAATTAAGGATACCAAATGCAGGCTGTATCAGTTCCATCTTGCACGTTGCTTGTACCATAATAAGTATTCAGTGAGTGCTCATGCAATGAATGGATGAAACAAATGTTCTCTCTGATCACACTTTGAAGATGCTTTGAAGAGAATAAAATATGTCCGTGGCTTCTATAGGAAATGAAGTGGCGAGGAAAAAGGCATGTTGGAAAATAAACCCAGTTACTAAAATCACTGCAAACCTGAGAGGCAAAGAGCACCGCACATTCTTGCGTGGTGGTGAATGTGTGGCTAGTTCTGTGATAGGTGGTTGCAGTTTTATTCAAATTTGAAGACTAGGAAATTAAACTTTCAACTTCTCCTTTTTTATTCTGTTTTCCAAGGATAAAGAGCTGTGACCTGTTAACCGCTAAACGTTTCACCGCTCTTTTCCAGAATAGTGAAAGAGCAGTAGTTGCAGCAATAATTGTAAAATATAAAGTAATCACAAACAGGTTCCTGCTCTGGGTAATGAACAGATAACTCAGATCACAGCAGCAGTTACATGTTCCTGGACCACACTGAGGAAGGCAAACCAGAAAAGCACATGCTGTGATGGCTGCCGACTGTGACAAAGGCTACCCTGCATTGACTTGACTCTGAAACTTCTGAGTGTGCCAGCTGTAGACAAAACCCTTGTTTGGGAATGCAGGACGATTAGCCGAAGAGTCAGACCAAGTGCTATTTGTGGAGTTTCCACAATGTGGTGAATTTATACTCCCAGTTTGAGTCCTAACAAATTTGCATAACATTTACTGAGGGTTTACATTGAGTCGGTTCATTTCTTTTAGTGTTTTCTGATGGGTGACACTGCGCCTCTCAAAAAATTCTAAGGGTCTATATGTGAAAAAGAAGGGAGGATGGGGGAAAACCCACAAAGCTTTATAATCAAACCAAGTGCACTGATCCAGCAGCACCCAGCCAGCAGGTATCAATTAAGATTGAGGGGTGACAAGACCATATTTTACTATGGGCTGCTAGTATGTTTGGGCAAGGGACTTGTTAGTGGGTTTGTTGGTGTGTTTTTTTCCGCGGGTTTTGCTGCCTTTTCCTCCTTTGATGTCCATGCTTCACTGTGTGAGGGAGCTCTAGGAGGGGAGGAGTCATGGGGACTCCTGTGCTCGGTGTCTCTGCTTTCCCTGTGGGTTGGTTCTGCAGAAGGTACCTTGATGCAAACGTAAACTATTAGTAATCCAGTCTTAGCCACCAGTCAGCCAGGTTGTGCTAAGACAAAACCTTATTGGATTAAAAGATAGTAGACTATACGTAGGCAAAAATTTGTTTAAAAAGAAAAAGCATGGACAGTTACCCTTGGTCACAGTTGATGGATAAGTTGTGACTTTATTACTAGATAACAGTTTTGCTGTCAGATGGTATTAAAAAACACTGTGAGTAGAGACGTGCTTTTGTCTTTTTGAAAATGCAGAAGCATATCAGCAATGATATTATGAGTTAATATTTGCATCGGTTCGTCGATTCTATTGTATGGTGTAGACAACTCTATGTCTCGTAATTGTCCACGATTATCTGAAGCTGCAGAGGAGTCCTGGTGGTCCAGTAGGTACAAGCTTGTTCTGTTAACCATGAGGTCAGCAAGTTGAACCCACCGACTGCTTCCAGGTGGAAAGATGAGGCTTTCTGCTCTGTGGAGATTTATAGCCCCGTAGAGCCCACTGGGGACAGTCCCACTCGATTCCATGCGGTTGCTAGCACGCAGAATCAATTTGATGGGAGGGAGGGAGAGACAGAGACAGAGACATTATGCGTTGGAATTGATCCAGTGTCAGTGGATTTTGGTGTGCATATATGTGTGTGTGTGTATGTGTTACCCAAATCGCTGGTGACATAGATAGACATAGATAGACTAGAACCTCATAAGAAGAGCCTCAATCCTGTGATGGGACATGGGACAAAGAACTTAGTTCCTCTAGACAGGAAAGTTTGGTTCTGGACTAGTTGGTCTCTCATGCCACTTCCAGCTGTGAAGTACTCTTTATCTTTCTATGATCATCTCATCCTGTGCTAATGGCAATTAAAACGGCATATGTTGTCAAAGCAAGTGAAGCTTCACAATAGGGTGATAGTTCCTAAGATGTGCAAAGAGCATCTAAGGGGCAGTGCATGTGCTTGGAAATCGTACCCCCCCATACCCTGTTCTAGAAAATTTTAGTGGACCAAACCTAGGCAATATAGGACTGAGATGTTTTAATACTGATTTTCAGTGCAGATGTGTATTTCTCCAGAGGATCTCAGCAGGCAATTTTCAGTTCCATTCCCTATTAGCCATACTTTTTATTTTCCCAAATACTAGAACTCATTTATTTTGACTTAGGATTCCTCCATTGCTTTTAGCATATACCTATTTTAAAGAAAAAAAATCTAAAGCAGAAACTTGACTTTTCCCCATGACTTTTAGAGTGTTTTTGTGGGGGGTGGGGTGGGGGTGGGGAATATATATAGATCCCTCTTTGAAGCCCCGAGGTTTTTTGAAGTAGATGACATGGAGCTAATGAGCCATTTTACTGCACGCCAACTCACCCACTGCCATTTCATCATGTCTGGCGTGTAGTGACCCCAGAGGACAGTGTAGAGGTGCCCCAGTGGGCTCCACCCATAAATCTGTCTGAGTGAAGAAGACTCATCCTTCTCGTATGGGGTGGATACTGGCTTCAAACTGCTGACTTTGTGCTTAGCAGCTCAACAGGTTACTTGGGACACCAAAAGGATTCATTCTCTTTTGCTGCCCAGATGGTAAGAATGGAAATCACAGAAATGGCAGCGCCATTTGGAATTCCTAGTTGTTTCCCCTGAATTTTTTTTTTTTTTTTTTTTTGCTGCATGTGATGGACTTCTCCCTGCAATTGAAACAGTGTCCCATTAAATTGGGAGTGCTTAGAAATGGAACTAGAATGGTGTTTTATTCTACAGAGCTAGAGGGCCTGGTACCCAAGGCTTTCAAGCCAGTTTGAACCAACATGGCTGGAGAAGTGAAGTCCAAGAAGACCTGCATTTAAAAAAAATTGGGTGAAGCAGTGTGATAATTTGGTTGAATCAGATTGGGAAAAATGACAGGTGGAAGCCTGAGAGAGGAGAACTTGGGAGAGGTGCAGCGAATCCTTTTGGGAGCCTGATGCAGGAGATTGGATTATGGCCAAGACTTCAGAGTGGCACAGCTGGCTGCCATCTTGGAGCGGGGCATCCTTCCATCCATCTCTGTTGTTCAGGAGATTTGGTCGCTGTGCCACAGACATGCTACCTTTGGTCTCTTCGAGGGAAATTTAAGTTTCTTGCAGTGTGCGGGCAGGTCATCTTTCCTGCCCTGGTTACTTTTGCAGTTTTCCCGCCTTTGACAGAATTTGAGCTTGTGACAGTTGTGTTCCCTGGGTCAGGATTGAAGGAGGTAGAACTGGTCTGTGCCCATCAGGTGGTGCCCGCTCAACTCAGAAAGAGCCATACCAAGAACCAGCACTGTCACTTGTAGAAACACATCTTGGTGGGATGGTTAGGCTCACCAGGAAAATCCATTTAAAAAAAAAAAAGAGTGATCTGGTTATTATAAGAGGTGTCTGAATTTGATGTATGGACAAGTACTGCTATCGATAATCAAATGTAAAGGTGGCACTTCAGCCAAAAACACAGGCGTTTCTCAGAGAAGTTAAAGTGAAATGAAGTGACCCACATCCACTTAACAAAGTGCCCGCTGTTTTCATTTTCAAAACAGTGGAACGGCAGTAAATACTGTGTTATGAAAGTTTGTCTCAGGGATGAGACTTTTGTAAGTACTTAATGGGCGTCAGCACACACCCATGTATGCACGCTGGTTTTTGTTTACCCTTGCAACATATTTTGAAAGCTCTGCGCTACTGTTTAAGCCAGTCGGAAGCCCAGGCACTTGCCCAGCATTTAAAACGTAGATATAAAGCATTTCCAGCACATTATGGACATGCCGTGGGGATTGAAGTTAATGTGAATGTCAGGCCAAAGTGGGGAAGAACTTTATAAGAGACTGAACGAAAACTCTGATGCCATTTACTAGGAAACAAGAATAAAGAAAGGAGGCTGACGAGAAAGGAAGCAATTTTGCGCCCTTGAAGTATATTCAAGGAAACGGCCTTATTTTAAAGAGAGAGCGATGACTGGATGGCATCGAGCTGATGCCCCAGGATCGCGATTTTGTAATCCAGACTGCAGGGCGCACGGGACCCAAAACAACGCCGATCACAAAGTGAATCACAATGGATTCCTCTGGGTTTCCCCCCAGAAAGCATTAGACCTTCGTATAATATGTGCACATTTTTTATGAATCAGGACCTGAATCATAAATAAAATGTTAATTTGTAGACACATTTAATTGTGGAGCAGATGGAAAAATAGGAATGTGTTAGAAAAGTAGGTATTTGCTGAAGCTAATGGAGTTAATTGGTCTCATTTGACTACCTTATTTTCCCAAACCCCCTAAAGACAGGGCTTTTTTATTTCTTTAATTAAAAATGAGTTTGGTATGGTAATATTATAACCTTTCATTTTTTCCTAGTTTTCTATACAAATGTCTTATTTATAGAACCACCCTTAGGAGTCCAGTATTAGTAAGAACATTAGTAAACTGGGAGCAGTAAGAAGGGTGCAAGTGCTATACAAAAGCTATTAGCCACATACATTGGGATAATATGTGCTTTTACACCTTATTATTATTTTCCTGTCCTGCTTCCTTTTTGATTACATACAGAAAGACCTATTTTCCTCCAGTCTGGAAAGGGTACAAGTAAAAATACATAAAATAATGATTGTCGAGCATAATTTAATTTTTAAATACCAGTGCTTGAGCATATTTTGATTGGTTAAATTACATGGTGCACACCCAGTGAAAATGCAACAGTGTGAAATCACAGCCCTGACTTAATCAATACCATGTGTGGAGATAATTTTCCTCAAATTATCCCTTGTATAAGGAGAAAAAGTTAGGAAGCAAAATATTTAGCTGTTCACCAAGAGTGCATTTTTTAATTGGAGCTTTATGTTTTGCCACTTTGGAATCCATAGTGAATATTAAATATGCTTTTGCATACTGCAGAGGATTCTGGGACACAGTTTCTGTAATGTCACCGCCAACATACTGCATTTGTATTGATTGTCTGTGGTGTCTGTATAGGGATGATTGAGATTGAGCAAATACTTAGGGTTTCAAAGGATTTGGATAATATGACACCGTAGAGTTGGGAATCTCTTTGAATATTGTATTGCATGGGCACAAAGACAGAGTTTCAGTGCATTTATTAGGCCCCTGCTGCAGAAACAGGAACAATAAACCATCTTTTTAAAGTTAAGAGATCTTGGAACGGGCTGCTCTAATAAATCTTGGTTTCAAGAAGAGTGGTACATGCTGCAGTGCTGGAGATGTTTATTCATCTGGAATGTATTAGAACCTTGATTAATACGGAGACATCTGTAGTTTTACATAAAAAGCCGAGCTGGCAGTTTGGCAGCTAGATCTGGAAAGAGGGAGAGAAGAGACAGCAATTCTATAGAATGCTTTATTTGCTTTTGTACCACGTACGATTCCTAAAAGCTTAGAGCAAAGTGGCATTATTAACGTCCTTAGAAAACAGCCATATGTCAGGAAAACCGGTAGCTTTGGGAACAGGTCTGTCCTTATTAGGGCCAACATAGGATGTTCCTTTGGACATTCCAATTTTTAGAAGATCTCAGTAGAAGAGAGAGAATCTGGGTGACGGGATATTTGACATGACACCAAGCATCTGGATACTTGAGTGTCTCCCAGTTAGCATTTCATTGCAAGCATTTTGCCATTTTATAGAGTGTTTTAACGTTTCGAGTGAGAATCATTTAACCTCATACTAATTTTTAAAGCACATGGAGCTATGTGAGTGAAAATGTTAGCTAAGCATCCCTATTGTGAGAGGACGTGAACACTTTGGAGGGACCCCGGAAGCAAAGCCTTAAGCATCTCTATAACTCACAGATCAAGGACCTGGTTTCCATGCTGCCAAGGCATTTGACCAAAGGGAAAGATAAGACCGGCGCTCACTGTATGGAGGACAACATGTTTGGCAGCTACTTTGCTAAGAACCTGGCACCCGTGCAGACATTAGCATCTAAGGCCAGTAGGTGAAAGATTATTCCAGTCTTTGCTGAAGGCAGAAATTCAAGTCTGTAACAATCATTCTTAGGAAGAGTAAAAGGTACACACATTTAGACCGAAAAAGGTGTTTAAAAAAAAAAAAGAACTTCAAACTGCAAATATCTTCTGGTAGATCTATTGCCCAGTAGAATGTGACGAGTAATCTCGGATGGTAATGTATACCTTAGATTTTGGATACTGGCTGGACGCCGAGGGATGGAGAGTTTGGGTCTCCAAGTCACGGACAAATAATAGAATAGATTCTAGAAACTGGGAAAAGTTCAAAAACATTCCACACCAGAATGGTAGACACATGCGAAAATGATTGAAAAAGGGAACCTTCCTTCCCAGCTGTGAACAGAGTTGAGTGTGTGGCCAGGAGGGTCCGTGTTAGGATATTGCTTCTGGAGAAGATGCTTGCTCCCCTTCAGTCTCCTTTCGTCAATGTGTGCTACAGTAACAAAGCTTTGGCAGGGTCCAATACTTTTATTTTAACCAAGGTAACTGATAAAAAGCAAAAAAAAAAAATAATACACATGGTGTCAGAAATATCTGCTGTCAGGATCTGAGAGAAGATTGTTAATACACACAAGGGTGATGGTATAATAAGGGCAGGCAGGCAAACTTTTACTATAAAGGGCAAATGAGTAAATGGGTTAGGCCATACGGTTGTGTCGCCATGCTCTGTGGAAGCACCTTGAAGGCAGAGCCCGCCGCACTCCTGTGGCCACCCCGTCTGTTCCCACTCAGGCTGGGCCCGTGGAGAACTGCGCTCCACAGTGTCTTTTAGAAGTCATTCTCCCAGCCTTTCTCCCAAATCACCTCTGGTGACCATCTCAGCTGGACCACTTAGGGATGGGAAGCATCATGTTGTTAGCACATGCCACCAAGCCAGTTCCAACTCTTAGCAAGGCCATGTTCCACAGCAGGAAGCACTGGTCAGTCTGGTACCATCTTCACGACAGTTGCTGTGCGTGAGCCTCTTGTTACATCCGCAGTGTCAGTTCCTCTCGCTGTGGGATTTCCTCATTGTCACGGACCCTCTACTGGACCAAACATGATGTGCTTCTCCAGGGTCTGCCTGTTTTCTTGACGACAGGTCCAGGATGTGCCTTATCGGCAACGCTTAAATGAACATAACTGTGTTCCCATAAAGCTTTATTGCAAAAACAGACGGCACCTGGCCTGCAGACTGTAGTTTCCTAACCTCTTAAAATATAGTAAGCATCATTAGGTTCAAGGTAAGTGCTCGGTGACTTAGACTGGCTACTATGCTAGTACTTGAATTTTAAAGCATTGAATGCTTGTAGTCTTAGCCGTTTATAGCAGAAGGGAGTTTGTGTGCCATTGTCTGTACCTACAGGTTCTTAGATGTTGTTGCACTGGTTATTGGAATAAGTAAGAAAGGTGAGTAAATGGTTTTATACAAAGTTCTTTATGTAGATGAATTTAGAAAGCAGTGTTCACAGGATGAAGGAATTGTTGTGAATGTCAACAGAGCACTGCAAATAAGCTAGGCTCATTCAGATTATTTAGAAAACCATAAGACTTGCTTACATAATCTGCATTGAGAAGCTCAGGATTTCAATTCCCAACATTTTCATAATATATGTTCAACATGGCACATTTTTTTCTCCAGAACTGTGACAAAAGAAACATTAGCATGTAAACTGTTGTTATTTCAATATTATCCTGTTGTCATCTTTGCCTATGTTTTCTTCTTGGTTCTTGCACTGGTATAATTTTGTCACATTTAGGTTCAAAGGTGCTTGTTACTTAAATATTACTACAAAGAAATTTTAATTTTAAACAGAGAGGACGACTTTGTGCTAATTGAACCCAATTGTAGTCCCCTTTGATTTCCTTTGAGGGTGTGTGTGTGTGTGTGTGTTTGAGAGAGAGAGAGAGAGAGAGAGAGAGAGAGAGAGAGAGAGACATTGAGAGAAGAGGAGAGTGCTCATATGAAGTTGCAAGCTACCTGGCTTTCATTAGAATGTCAGTCTGTATCTTCGGAATTAAGTCTATTTTTTTCTTATATCCAGGGTTTAAAACTATGATCTTATCCCAAATAATCCTATTGTAAACAGTTGTGTTAACCAGCCCTGTAGTGACAACAGTGGAAATAATGGCCAGGGATTGGGGAGGAACAGACATCACAGAAATGCCTTCCTTCTAATTATCTGTAATTAGTCTTTTTGTGTGTGCTTCTGAGCCTGTGGATGTCCCCCCACCACTCTTATCTGTCACTGCTGCTACTCCTCCTTGAGCTTTGCTTTTTTTTGTTGCTTTTTCTTTCTTGCCCTGGACCATTGCCATAGCTTCCTAAGTGGATTCCCTGCCTCCAGCCTCATCTGCTCCCTCTGATCCCGAGTGCTCTGATGGAAGCCCATCACTGCTGATTAAAATGTGTCAGCAGCTCTCCGCTGCCTGCAGACAGCTCCACACTCTTCCATGGTAGGCACATTATGATCTGGCTCCTGACTCTGTTACCGTGCCTTTTACCACGTCCAACCACAGATCCAGTGTGCTAGCTCGGTGGCACTGGATCCTGGCTGCCCAGTAGTCTCTCTTGGGAAACTTTTTAGAAAACTACTGATATAGACCCTTCACCTACAGCAATGGAACCACAATTTCTGGGTGTGTAATTGAGGCATTGGAAGTGTTACTGCTAAGTAATTTTAAAAAGATTGTCAGGTTATTTTAATCGCATGAAGTTTCATTATTTTCTCTTTTCACACCATTGCAATTTTGGTGCAAGGATCACTTCATTTTTACTTTGGTTTACACTACTGGACTGGCCTGTACACCTGGCAAATTTCTACTTTGTCGGCAAGGATAAATTAAAATACGGAATTCTAGGCTGGTTTCAAGATATGGTTGGTGCTCCATCCATGTAGTTCTTGAAGTATTTTAAATATTTTCATTTTAAAGGGGACTCTTATAGCTCTGATCCCAATCCATACATATATCCATTGTGTCAAACACATCTGTACATATGTTGTCACCATCTTTCCCAAAACATTTTTCTCTCTACTTGAGCCATTGTTATCAGCTCCTCATTTTTTTCCTCTTCCTCCCCATGCCCCCTTGGTAATTTATAAATTATTCTTTGTTTAACATGTCTTATACCGACCTCTACTCCTTTTCACACACTTTTCTGCTGGCCACCCTCCTTGTGGGTGGAGCCATACATTGATCATTGTGATCCTATTCCCCTGTCCTTCACCCTCCTAGAATTGCTGCTCCCCTTATTGGTCCTGAGAGGTTTATTTCTTCTGGATTCCCTGTGTTACAAGCTATTATCTGTACTACTATACATGCTCTGGTCTAGCCAGATTTGTGAGATGGAATTGAGGCCCTGATAGTGGGGAAGGAGGTGGGGGGAGCGTTCAAGGACTAGAGAAAGGTTGTATGTTTCAGAGTGCTATACTCTTGTAGTACTTTTTTTTTCTTTTAAGAATCATTTTATTGGCAGCCCATCCATCCATCCATCCATCCACGCATCCATCCATCCATCTGTGCCAAACACATTTGTACATTTGTTACCATCATCATTCTCAAAACATTTACTTTCTACTTGAACCCTTAGTATCAGCTCCTCATTTCCCCCCTTTCTCCCTGCTTCCCCCTCCCTCACGAACTGTTTGACAATTTAGAAGTTAATGTTAGTTTGTCATATCTGACACTGTCTGACGTCACCTTTCACCCACTCTTACGATGACATTTGTTACATTAGGAACCCTGGTGTCATAGTGGTTATGTCTTGGGCTATGAGCCGCAAGGTTAGCAGTTCAAAACCACCAGCTGTTCCTGGGAGAAAGACAGGCCTTTATACTCTAGTAAAGAGTTTCTGTCTCAAACTCATAGAAGCAGTTTCTCCCTTGCCTTGTGGGGTCTCTGTGAGTCGCCATCACCTTGATGGCGGTGAGTTTGAGTGTATGATCTTGCTACATGGCTCAATAGACTTGCATTCACTCCTCAAAAAGTGAGCTTTATAGCTTAATCCTGTCCGGGGTCATCTTTGTAGCTCTTGTGATTAGCACAGAAACTCTCAGCAGTCAGTAGGTGAAGTCAGCAATTGGATCAGAAGAGCAGGACTGGGGTGGTAACAAGACCAAGCCTGAAAATTCAATCCTCCTGTCCTTTGGGTCAGTTCGCAACATTATCTTTGTCCCACTGGGATATTAGCAAGAACTAGTCTGGGAAATGGTGAGCGTTGTCGACTTGAAGAATCTATAGAATGAGCAGCATCATGGTGACCCTTCCCTGGACTGGTCAGCAGCATAGGTCACCTGGTCGAGGCCACAGGAAAGGGTATGGTTAGGACAGTGACAAGGGAGAGGGCAAGCATGGATGAGTATTGAACAGGCTCCTCTCTTAGGCAAGGAGATGAAATCAATGCCCAAGTTGAACTCCCGCAAAGGTAACATGCTAGTAATTAAGTGTAGAAAATTTACCAGAAAGCCAAAGTGTTTCTTTAAATCAAGTTATAGGATGGTGAAAGGAACGCTAATAATACAAGTGACACTAACCCAAAACAGTAAATGAAGCTTCAAAAGAAGATGACAGTAGCGCATTTAATTTTTATAGTTTCGATGATAGCCCGTCTTTGGCTTTGATCATCTGTATTAATAGCAACAATATCAAACACACCCAATAAATTAGCCTGACCAAAGTGACTCCCAAAGTGGATCATGCTTCTCAAGGGGCATGGGGCACGCCACAAGGACAATCCAGGGGGGTTGCACAAGCAGATGCTCCTTCTGGCTTATCAAGGATAAGGTCAAAGCAAAAAAGATCTTCATCATCAGTGACATGTTGAGTAATTCTCTTTTTTTTCTCTCTCTCTGAAAAGGGGACTGAGAGTTATAAGGGAAAAATCAAGTTAAAACAGAAAGGAAACCTATCATCAAGAATGATTCTGGTTGGTTTCCACTTCTCGTGCTCTTACACCCCACGAGAGTCACGTGCTGTTCCTGAGCCCTCCTCACGGTGGTTGCTGGAGCGCAGACCAGCATTGCAACCCTGGGGCCAGTGCATCTAACCAAGGGGCTTCCTTTTTTGCCCTGACCATCTGCGTGACCAAGCACAATGCACCTTCAACAGGAATTGGTCCTTCCTCGTAATGCGCCCAACAGGGGCGAGAGATAGTCCCAGCACCCTCTGAGGCTGTTCCTTCCATAGTCAAGTGGTCTCTTCAATATTCTTCACCAACACCTTCATTCAAGGCTGTCTTATTCCATTCCGCTGTCTTATTCTTCGCCTACTATTCGCATGCACATGAACTAATTGCAAATAGATGACTAGGGCCAGGCGTACCACCAAAGTCCCCCCAGTGACATCTTTTTTTCATAAGTCATTTTATTGGGAGCTTTTTAACATTTTAAAAAGGTCCTCTGCTATAGATTTACCTGTTGCAACCCCTCATTTGATTTTTTGACTGCTGCTGGATAGTGAATCCAAGTAAAGTGAAATCCATGGCAACTTCCGCCTATCTTGGCATGTCTCAGAATGTTGGTTATTGATCCAGCTGGGAGAATTTTTGGTTTATGTTGATATGCCGATATAATTGGTGATGTTGCGTGCTCACTTCAGCAGCACATACACTAAAATTGGTGATGTTGCTATGTTGTTTGTGCTCATGACAAAGGACCTACTCTAGTAGGCATATTTATAAAATAGGAATAAAGCTTAGTATCTTTTGTGCTCCAAACGTATTTAATATTTACTTTCAGTTTTTCTGGAAATGGCAAGCCATTAAAATATATAAAAGTACATTTTAAATAGCTCTTTCCCTCATTGTAATAAGCAGAAATCCTCTCTGAGCCCCGGTGGCATAAGTGCGGCCCACGGGCTTGGCGGTTCAAGTCCAGCAGCGACTTTCCAGGAGCAAGGCTGGGTAGATCCCACGACCACCAGAGGGCAGTGATTCCCCCCCCCCCAAAAAAAAAAGAAAAAAAGAGAAAGAAAGCAGAAATCTTCACAATGGGACTAACAGAAGGCATCCTGGGAAACAGACAAAATACTGAAATTGTTTAGTTGGATCCTTAATCAATGCCCTTGGAAACAGCAGTAGAAAAATCGAAGGACAGGTTTGCATTAGCACGTCTGCAGGAAGGGGACTTTTAAAGTTGTGAACAGAAAACAAAGACGTCACTTTGAGGACTCGAAGTGCATCTATCTGTCAAGCCAGGGTATTTTCGGTCACTTCACATACTTGTGAAAGATGTACAGTGAATAAAGAAAAGCCTTTCAATTGTGGTGTTAGCAATGAATACTGAAATATACTTTCGGCTGCCAAAAGAACCAACGAATCTGTCTTGGAAGGAGTACAGCCAGAATGCTCCCTAGAATTAAGGAAGGTTAGTGAAACTTCATCTTGCATGCCTTTGACATACGCTAAGGAGGGACCAGTCCCTAGGGAAGGACATCATTCTTGGAAAAGTAGAGGGCCAGTGAACATGAAGATGACTCAACTCAATGGACTAGAACAATGGGCTCCATCATTGCAACAATTGTCAAGATGGCACAGGGCTGGACAGACGGCACTTTCATTTTGTTGTGTGAGGGATCCCCTGGAGTTGGCCTCTTGCAATCTCCGACCATCTGGTGTAAGACAATTATGAAAGCTACTGTTATAAGAGTACTTTGTTACAGCTACTACCTAGGAAAATTCCTGTTGAGTGGATAGATGGACAAAAGCAAGAATGATGAAACTAATGGAAATTAAGAAAATACTAGGGACTGTTTTGCCTTTCACAAGCCATGAGCCTTGTCCTGTGTCTTCCTTCAGGCACATAGCTGTCAAATGATGTAGACACATTAGAACACAAATCCTGCAAGTGCAAACATAAGCAGTGAAGGCATCGTGCATTATAAAAGCATTCATTTGATGACCCACAGAAAAATTAAGGGCATTTTCAAATTTCTGTTTCTAAAAAGGCATGCTGAGATGAAATGACTTTGCATAAGTGAGATCAATGAAAATTTATCGGAGCAAAGTTGATTCATTTACTGTATATATTTAAGTATAAGTCAACCCAAATATCAGCCGAGACACCTAATTTTACCACAAAACTGCATTTAAAATGTGCTGAAAAAAGCTGGGCTTATACATGAGTATATACTATATATACGTATATATATACATACATATTTAGTTTTCAAAAACATCACTTAAAACAGACAGATATCAGTTATACAAAACTTATGTTCCAAAGTGTAATTAATCGATCACTTGAAATTTACTACACATTTCCCAAAGGGAACTTGCTAAAAATGAGGATCAGATTTTCAAGCTAGACTATGGGCGTGTGTTTTTGGTTACTGTTTTGTTTTTTAGCTTTGTAAGGTGACATAGTTGGTTGCATTTTGGATTATGAACCACAAGGTCAACAGTTTGAAATTAGCAGCTGCTCTGTGGGAGAAAGGTGAATCCACTTCTGTAAGGATTGGAAACTCTGGCCTTAAAACATCGCTATGAATTGGAATAGATTCAACGGCATTGAGCTTCAAGTTTGTGGTTGTGCTTATTTGAAAAAGGGTTGTAATACACACCTGTGTAGCCTGCAAAGAATACCAAGGCCCCCAGAAACTAGGTGTGTGGATTACTGGGGCAGAAAGCCAGGACTTGCAGTAACTAGCACAAGGGACTTTAAAAATGTAATTCCTCTAGTAGAAGGCTACCTTTTGGAAGATTTCCTCATGGCGGGAGGGGTACCTTTTTCAGTTCCATAAAGATGCTTCTAGTACGTGCGTGCTAAAGCCTTCTCTGAATGATTAGCCAAACAGCAACGTGTGTGGCTAGACTCCAGAAAGGAGCAAGGTCCTCTCTCTAACCTTTGATGCTCGGAGGAAGCAGAACCTTCTTTTGCTATCACATATTGAAGGGTTGGGAACTCTTGTGAAGATCTCGTTTGGACTCCCGTGATTTCTGGAACACAGGGTGATTGGAAACCATGAGAGCTTCCTGAATTAGAGGTACATAGATGCTTCTAAGGATTCTGGTTTTTTAGAAGTGGTATGGTCGGGGTGTGTGATTGTGCCTGTGTGCTAGGACTTTTCTGGTGATGTTGAAGGTAGGACTTTTGCACACAGGAATGAGAGCTGGACCAAAGTACCTTGGAGCTGCCTCTGCCTGCAGGCTTGGGTGTACTTCCCTCTGTTTACCATCATCACAGCTGGGAGACTGACTTCATGAGGACTCAAAGCTTAGGAGGAGTGAGAAGGCGAAGGTCCTGGTCATTCAAACACATCATTCATACGTTTGACATTTAGAATTCAATGACTTTCTCTAAATGAATAGTAAATTCTTACCACCATATCCCTGAGTTTTAAAATACAGTGACTCATTCTGTTCCATTTTCATTCTTTTCTTGTGTGTGTGTGTGTGTGTGTGTGTGTTGAGGAGGTCGAAAAAGAGACAAATCTTCAGTTTCACACGTTGTTCTCCAAACTTTGGAAAACCCAAATCAAATTAATTAGAACCTATTTCAATAATTTTTTAAAATTGGAAAACAAGACATTTAGTGCTCACTTGGATCTGTGATATAGTAACAGTATTAATCAGTTGAATAATCCACATTAATCAGTCCTGCCTCCAAGTAAAATTATTAATCAGCGTGATGATCTAAGCAATCTTTTGAGGAAACGAGTTTGTCTTGGAATTTAAAAAACGATGATGGGAAGGTTTGTTATTTTTTTTTAAAAAAAGAGAAAGAACAAGAAAGATAACCGTGTCGGTTTTCTTAGAAGTATCTCAAAATCAAGATCTGCTGCTCTGCTCATTAAACAAATATCCACTCCTTTGAATCATGTTCTCTGTTGCATGTCTGGAGAGGAAGTTGTATATAAAGTGTCCGTGCTAGGGCAGGGACCCCCACTGTCAGTGTCCCCTCCCCCCACCCGCTTTCCCAGGGGGATGAGGGAGTTTTCCTTGGATCTGATTATCACGTGCCAGTTCAGCCCATATCAACTCATAATAATCCTACGGGCGGAGTAGAAAGCAAACGGTTTCTAGAGCTGGAATCTCTAGAGCCAGCTGCCACATCTGCCCCCTGCAGAGCAGCTGGCGAGCCGGAACCTTTTGGTTAGCAGCATGGAGTTTCGCAGCAGTGTCCCCCCAGGATTCTGCCACTGGAGGCTAAGCTCCAAATCAAACCCATTGCCATCCAGTCAGTCCTAGCGCCTCACAAACATCACCGGCGGTTCCAGGATGATTGGAAAGTTCTACAGAAACAGACCACCTTATTTTTTGCTTCTGTCAAGTGGCTGGTGGATTTGAACCACTGAGCTTGCTGTCTGTAACCTAGTGCTTCACCCACGATCCCACCAGGGCACCTCCTCCAGTGCCTATTCTGCAAGCTGCAGCAATTTGTAACATTAAACAGGTTAAATTCCTGCCAAGTCACCATTCGGTTGCCTAGTTCATTGAAACACCGGACAAGGATGCCAAAATTCTACCCAGATACTGGTCACTGAAGAAGGAAGTAATGATTTGCATGTTCAGTTTTCCACTAATAAGGTGGAAGCCATGCTACAGAGGAAAACCAAGGTCATCTAATCATGATGAAGCATCCCTACATCTAGGTACGCTCTGTCAGTGCTCAGTGGACACTTTCCAGAAGCGGAAGTTCCAGTGAGAACATTTCAGAAATCCTCTTCTCAGGGGACGATAATGCCAACAATTGAGGTATGGCCTTTTTGTTGAAGACACTGAAAGATCTCAGGACCATGTGTTGTAAACTGCTCTTGAAGGGAATAGGGGCACGGCTCCTCCTGGGAGGTTTCTTGGTTAGGGAACGTCCCCCCCTCCCCTGACCAGCTCTGGATCATAGTGGGGACGCGTCGGACTGCATACCACTAGGTGTCAGCTCTGAGGTAGGAAGACGGGGCTTTCCAACTCCAGGTAAGGATGAATTACGGCCTTGGAAACCCACCAGGACCCTGTCTTTTAGGGGCTCTCTGACCAGACATGGACGCGATGGCCATGAGTCAGCCAGGTCTGTGGGAGAAAGGCCTGCTCTTGTGAACATACAGCCTCGAAAACACAAGAATTTACTTAGTCACCTCAGATCCCTGTGAATAGAAAATCAACTCGCCACCACCTCACAAAGGCGCTAACACCGCCATCGTAACTGAAGTGGAATGTCCATCCAGTGATGTTCAGTTTTTCTCTTGGTCTTCCTAGAGACTTTCCTGACCACTTCGAGGATATGCTGTGTGTCATCTTTAGTATGTCTCTGTCATTCTTCTGTCCAGGTGTGCAATTTGAGCATGCATTGATGACGACTTCCAGAGTCATCAGCCTACGTGGTTCAGTAACTGGGAAAACCCAGCACATCAAACATTTTCGCCAAGCAAATCCTCTTCTGAGTCTGCCTCCTGCGGTGCCAAAAATGAAACCTTAAGCATCTGAATAGTCCGGTCCTCTCTAGGAAGAAAGGAACTTGCGGAGTGCATTTATCGGCCCAGGAAAACACCAAATAGAAGGTGGCAGATAGTGCCCATGCCACAATGGCTGGGGTGTTATGAGTGTTTCAGGTGGGGAGTTTGACTCCACACCAACAACATTTTATAAAATAATTTTGTTTTGCTCAGAATCCTTGACACCTTTGTGTGAAGGCTGAACCCTTCCAGTTGACGCTGAATTTTTCTCTGGTGTGGCTTGGCAGATGTCAAAGTTTTGGGAGCTCAGAAAAATCGTGTTGAAAGGCTGCTTAGAAAAGATCACGGGCGTGTGGATTTGCTTGAGGACACAGGCTGTTGAGCCCTCACAGAGAAGTGTTTGTCTTCCGTTTTTAGATGGCTCTAATTCCTCCAAATTGCTCCTTGAATAATAGGAAAAAGGCAATTTGAATTTCAGTGACAGATTGGACATAACAGGTTGCAACTATTAGGTCTAATTTTACCATACTGAGAAATAAAATTGCCTAAACATAAACATCGATCACTGATGCAGTAAATTAATTTGTACAGAAAAAGGAGTTTAACTGCAGTGCACATTAAACATAGAAAATTTTCAAAATCACTGCTCTCTGAATTAATTTGTACACTTGTTTACTTGTTAAAAGCATGCATAAATCCCTTTTTTCCCCCTCCTAAGACAGTGTGGGTGTAAATCGAATAAGAAAGGAGTATACAGAATGGCAAGGAAATTCAGAGACTTAGAAGTCACACAGACTGGCTGCCCTACAGGAAAATAATATTTTCTCCTTTGCGTTCTTGGTTTTAAACGCCGTTGAGCATCTGCTTTTGTTTTCGAGCCTGTCTATAAGATCACTAAAGATGTCTTTATCAGATGTCTTCAGTCTCCCCCACCCAATTATAACAAGATAAATGTGACATTTTAATAGCTGTGAATTATGTGTGTTAAGAATTAAGAGGTATGGAGCCACTGGAAGACTTTTTATGCTTTGATTCAGTGGCTGAGTTTCCAGTCAGACAAAGTCTTGAGGCTCCAATCTGCTCATTTTGTGTTTGGGAACAACCTGAGCCACACATCTCTCTGCATTCAACTATGGACCAAGAGGAAGAGAAACCACTGAGCATGTTGTCCTTGTTGTCCAGAATGCGACTATGAGTGATGCCTGGCGAAGTTTGGATAGTGTCTTTTCAGATTGTTCAGGTCACCATGGAACGGGCGCTGGCATGGCGGTGCAGTTTGATACTATCTACTGCCTACAGTTTTCAAGGACAGCGGTTCGATTCAAACACAATTCTGATAAGTGGCAGGTTCCCGTGTCTTTAATGCCTTGACAAGGGCATCACTCTCAGGAGAGGGAGGTGAAACCATTTGGACAAGGATTCCGCCCCTGCTCCTTTGTGCTGACACACCAAGATAATGGACAATTAAGAGAGCCTTCACCGCAGGTGAAAGTATGGGGTTATCACTAATATAAAGGAGCCCACGGGGTGCTGGAGAGAAAGGAGAAGAGGAATGGGGATTCTTAAAAGGAGTATAAAACACAGAGATGAGACTCCTAATAACTGTTCACATATTGCGCTTTCACATGTGATAATGGTGAATGATGGGAGCTTTCAGAATTGCTAGCTCTAAATTAAAAAAAAAATCTGGTTCATTGCATTTGACATAAATTAATGCAGAGGCTGTGCCCCTGTGTTGGCTTGCCTGTCGTAGGATGGGCAAGCCCAAATAATAAAGAAGTGTGTGTGTGTGTGTGTGTGTGTGTGTGTGTGTGTGTGTTAGTGGTGGTGGTGTCTAGCTTTTATGCCACCTTTCACGGGGGTTTTGCAAATTAACTCATGTTCATTGGGGCCACGGGTTGTCAACCTTGACTGCACACTTAAGGGGCTTTAAAAATATCCTTTTCTGGGTCACAGCCCATAGAGAGTCTGGTTTGACAGGTCATGAGGAGGAGGCCTCCAGCACTTTCAAAGACTCCTTGGGTGATATTCCAATGCTCACTTGGGCTCCAGGGTCATTAAAAAAAAATTCACAAAAGATCTTACAGCCCTTCAAAGGCAGGCTCCCCTGTCAATGGAGTGATTATTTAGTAGTTTGCATGATTGGTATCTGCATTGCCTTTGTTGAAGATGCATGCAGCTTGTATTTCTTTTAAGGCCATTACCTGCAATGCTGATCTCCAGATTTAGCATGAAGGCACATAGAAGGGAGGGTCTTCTCTCTGACTTCCCCACTTTCCCTGCTCTCCTATTTGCTTCTGTGTGGTTTTCCCCTGATAGACTTTTGCAGCTTCCTGCTCCTGTAGTGTCCTGCATAAAGGATCCAAGGGGGCCTACAGGCATTATTTGGGGTGTCACGATACCTTGTCATGCATCAGAACCTACTTCTCCATTCTGTAGGGTGACCTTTGAGTCAGAATCAACTCTTATCAGTAGAGAGTGTCTATCAGCAACTTGCTACCCACCTGGACATCTGACTCCAGTTGAAGTACTCGGTCTGTACAAGTAAATGAGAAGGGAAATGAGCCTCACTCTGTTCAGCCCAAAGGCAAGACTGGTGGTCACACGTTTGGCTGAGATCTGCAGCATCAGTAGTTCAAAAGCACTCGGTGGGAGCAAGATGGGGCTCTCTGCACCCATAAACAATTAATAGTCTCGGAAACTCACAGGGATAGTTTTTTTTTAAATTATTTTATTGGAGGCTCATACAATGGTTATCCCAATCCATCCATACACACACCCAATGTGTCAAGCACATTTGTAAATTTGTTGTCATCACCATTCTCAAAATATTTGCTTTCTACGTGAACTCTTGATATTGGCTCCTCATTTTGTCCCCTCCCATTTCCACTCCGCCCCTCATGAACCTTTAATAATTTATAAATTATTATTTTGTCCAGCATCTCCCTTAACTCACTTTTCTGTTGTCCGTTCCCCAGAGGTGAGGTTATAGATAGATCCTTGTAATCGGTTTCCCCTTTCTACCCCATCTTCGCCCCACCTTTCCGGTATCGCCACTTTCCCCACTGGTACAAGGGTAGTTTTACCTGTCATACATAATCACTGTGGGTCAGTGTGTTAGTCCGGGTAGACTAGAGAAACAAATTAATAGACATGCATATGGATATAAGGGAAAGTTTTATAAAAGAGGAATGGAACATTGAGAAAGCATTCCAACCCAGCCCAGTCCAAAGTCATAAGTTCGCTATTAGCCCATATGTTCGATACAAGTCTATGAAGTATCCTTCTGACTCACAAAGCACGTGCAGTAGAGGTGTCCAGGGACTGACAGGAGTCTTCCCATGGCTCCTTGTTTCCAGGGTTCTGGTTCACCAGCAGTTTCCATTGGAGGTGGGAGCATCTCAGGGCTGGCTTCTCCGGCCCCAGAGGTCTGGTTCCATCAGGGCAAGCCCATGTGACTTCTCTTCCAGCTCCTCCACTCTCCAGGAATCAGGATCGATCAGCATGCAGTCATCTCTTCTTGTCAGGAGTTTGTCGTCTCGGAGACTGAGAGTCAAGTTTCTCTTCTCCAATTAGGAAATACCGCGAGGCTTCCCAGAATTCTCAGGAGAAATCCATGCCCACACAGAGGCCTCACTGGCCATCTGCAGATTAACAGGCTAGACTCCACCCTTACATCCCAGTCATGAAGTTGACATCACAAACACAGGACCACCACAGTCAGCACTGACATGATGGCAGGGTAGAAGTGCTCCCTGGGGTTTCTGAGGCTTTCAATCTCTATGGAAGCAGAATGCCTCCTCTTTCTCCCATTGAGGGGATGATGAGTTCAAACTACTGACCTTGCGCCTAGGAGCCCTACTACCCACATAACCCCCCAGGCTCCCTACAGGTGAGATGTCCCTGGCAGTTCTCAGCTGAGCTAGAAGAGGTTAACTGATTTTCTTTCAACCTGAACTTCCATTTGTCTCTAACAGCCCTGCAGGACAATGGAGTGCAGGGCTCCTGATAAGCATGGGTTCTCCTCTGCCTGAAGAGATGTGCGTGATAAGATAAGATGGCTTAAAAAAAAAAAAGCTTGAGGGAAAGGGACTGAGGAGAGGGAGAGAGAAAGTATGTTAACTGCTTTGACTGCAAAATACCCCCTGGTAGCCAGAGATAAGACACCTTGAGCTACTCAGAAGACCTTAACAGGATGTAAATGAAGCCAATAAAATCATCTGAGATCAAGCCACTTTTCAGCTCCCCTCCTATTTCCATCTCTGACAGCAGAAGGCTTAATTTACTGTAGGTTGTACTGCATTTGCCTGCTGAACCCAGGAAGTTGCAGGGAACTGATAGGAGCCAGTTCAAAGAACAAGATAGTTCGAATTTCTATAGTGACCCAGACTCGAGCCATTTAATCAGTCATTTCGCAATGTCTTCCTGAGTGGGAAAAGGAGGCCTTGCTGATTATGGGAAGCTGCCTTCCCCTGCTCCCCCCACCCCCCTTTCCTTCTTGCTGTGTGGAGAGGGTTCCTGTGTCAGATCAAGTTGATAGTGCTCTGGCATTTTTTGTCCAGTTTATGCAGCTGAAAAAGTCTCTATAAACTCCCTTGAAGTTGAGGAGATGAACTCCTTCATCGCACACTTGCCAGTCATGCAGCATCCAGACTTGGTGTACCTGGGACTCTGTAACACTTTAAAAAATGGTCACTGGCTTTTTTTACCCCTTTTTAGAAATTTACCAACTGCTGTTGACATCTCTCCCTGAGGAGGAAGTGCCTTCCCAGACTGAAAATTACACTGAAAAGAATTGAGGCTTGAAGTCCTACCCAGAATGGGAGAGGGAGAACTGTTCGGGAATGGGAGGGCTAAGTGGATAACGATACCCTTTTCTTTCTGTAAGCTGCTCATGGAAGGGTTGGGATTCCAATAAGGCTTTCCAATAAGGGATGAGGACCCTTGGTCCACTGGGTTCCAGTATAGAGCAGCAAATGTGGAGAAGCCGCAGCCCAGTGTAGCCAAAGGAGTGAGATGGAGCCATGAAGGGTCCTAGGAGACTCTTGAAGGGCCTTCTCTTGCAAGAGTAGGGGAAGCTCACAGGAAGTTTGGGGCCCCACCTCCGAAAGTTTGGAGTCAGTGGATCCGGTATCCAGGTGTGCCACGTTTTCAACAGGTAGTGCAAGTGATTGCAGTGGGGGTCGGGGGTGGGGGGAGTTGGGTAGATTCTATTGCGAAGGGCTGCCCGATCATCCGGTGGAGATGGGTGGTCAGTCTGGCTTCAGGAAGTGTAGAGTTGCGGTGGCGACAATAATTAATAAGGTAGGATAGAAGAGGAGTCCTCCTTTTGTACCTCACTGAGTGGGAGGGAGGTGAATGCACCATGACAGCCTAGAATGTGAATCAGGTGCAGCTGTTCAGAGCACCTGAATTTGCACCTTATCTTTCCCCAAACAGGACCCAACCCAATCTGCCCTTTCAAAGGGAAGAAGGGAGGGAAGAAGAAGGGAAGGATAAGACGCTGTTTGCATAGCCATTGGTAAAGTCAAGTGACAAATTAGGTTGTTAAGATTTGAAAATAGTGGGCTATAGGTTTGGGTATCTTGGGGGGACATTTTGGGGAGGAGACTCAGGTGTATATATGTAAGTCAACGAGGACTAATTATAATAGAAACAAATGAAGTTTTATATTTTGTTTGTGTCAGAAGCGATCAGTACAGGTTTGTTGATGTACCCCAAATCTCAAACATCAGATGACAAAGTCATCAAGTTTTCAGGTGCTTGCTGGGCTGGAGACTTGTGTGTGGATTTTAGGGATGCGCTCAGCTGTTGCTGCCAGGGCAGGATTATAGCCTATCCATTATCTCCATTGACCTCTGTGTACTCATCTGTGCAAAGCAGGCCTTCATTTTTCTGAAGGCTAAGACTCCTCATAGATCTCCCAGCTCATGCTTCACAGAAGTGAGAAGTCAGGAATGACAGCCTTGACTTCCTAGTCTCAGGGTAGGTGTCAATCAACTGATTTTCTTTCCTTTGATAGTTAGTCAGACCCAGGGGTGTGCACAGCCCATGCCAAAGGGCATCAGGCCACTTTCAGTTAGAAAGGCAAAGGGCTCAGAGGTGGGTGGAGCCTCGGCGGAGGTTCATTAGAAGTTGTTCTTTAGGACAGGATGAGGGAGTCAGGAACCCAGACTGGCCACAGGTTTTCATATCTCGCATGGTCGAAACACACTTGGGCAAGGTGCTCCTGCATTTGCAGACCTGTAGGGTGAGGACACACTTGGAACAGGTCTTGTGATCTGTAACGGGGCTTGGAAAAGTTCGTGGAAAAATTATCCTTCTATTTTTCTATAATGCTGACTCCTAGTGGTCCTTTTAGGACAAGGGCGCCATGGGTTCTTGAGGGGAATAGGGAGTCTCCTATTTCTCCCACTAGCCAGAGTTATTTAAGAAAGTAACTTTTCCCTTTGCAGTTTGACGAGCACGTCCACAAATATGAAGGCATCCAGGGGGCACTGTGGGTTAGACTTTGGTCTGGTAGCCACAGGGTTGACAGTTTAAATGCACTGTTTGTTCTGAGGGAGAAAGAGGAGGCTGGCTGCTCCAATCAACATTTACATTCTCAGAAGTCATCTACAGGTGCTGTATGAGTTGGAATCAACTCGGTGGCAGTAGATTTAAGACATCCTATTTGAAATAGAAGGACACCCGGCATCATTTAGATTACTTGAGCTAGTCTCCCTATTCAGCTCTCTCAAGCTTCACACGAAGGTTAATTATTCTGTTAGCACGTTAGGATATTCTCTGCTGAGACACCCTAATGCAGGCACCTTCGTCATACAGTGAGTCTCAGAACAGCCCAGCAACTCAGAACGTGCCAGAAGATCTAGCTTCCCCCATCAAGCAGAGATTCAGTAATGGCGGTCTCTTTGGGTAGGAATGGATTTGGTGGTCGTGGGTTTGGTTTGGGTGTGAGATACCATTCCCTGCGCGTGAGTTGAAGATGCTGGATGGTTGATCAGGAACACTCACTCCTTTCCACACTTCAGGCCTACAACCTGGGCCAGCCACACTCCAAGCCTAACCCAACGATCCTATTCACCTGGGACCTCCCGAATCTCTCTCCCTACATGAGCACTTAGGGTCAGCTGTAGAACAATAGCAGATGGGTAATTGTAGCAATATCCCCCACACCCTACCCCACATCTTGGTAACAGCTTTTTCTACATTAGCTCACTGTATTTATCACTTTACCACACAATGAACCCACAGGGGGTGCTAATTGGTCATTAATTAAATTTTAGCCTTTCAACACTTTTGTATTCTCCAGTGGCTTTATCTGCAGTGAAGTATACAGTGTGGCCTTTTTAAACTGTGGGAAATTCTAGTCGGCTTCACTGCCTGGCAAGGGTCTAACAGGTGAGATGCGGCCCCAGTGGAGAAAGACTGTTGCAGGCCTGTTACAATTCCTTGCCATATAGTTTTCCAGCCTGTGCGCCGTGTGACATCGAGTGACTCTTTCACCTACAAGCCACACCAATAACCCAGATTCTTCCTTGGAAGGAAATTACTCCTGTGGCAACACTCCTGGTTTATAGCACTTCTTCAGAACACCCTTCCGGTTGGCAGGATGAACCTTCTGAGGGTCACCGTTCTGCAAGTGAGTTATTGCCAGACGGGGTTTTCGCAGTGGCAGATGCCCTGTTTGCCTGACGCGTGCATGGTGAAGACTTTACTTCGAAATGAGTGATGATTAGCATTGTGGCCTCGAGAAACTCGGTGAGTCTTTTTCCGTTTCTTCTGAGTAGACAACAACTAGACGAAAGAGAGGGTTTTGGAGAAAATGAAATTTGCCTCCAGGAATTTCTACACAGGCAAAAAGGTGGTGAGCTGGGGTGGTGTCAGCATGCTGGAAGGAGGCGACTTCCAGTGCAGGCTATTCCTTGGCAGAGAGTTTCCTACACTAATGAATTAATCACAACCTGCTGGAGTGTGCAGCTACTAATGAGTGATTCACAAGCCATTTGTAAGTTGCATTTCACCATATATTTTATTGATTGATTGTTCGGTTTGCTTTATATATTTCACCATCTATGCCCTATAAGTCCTTTATGAGTATCATTAGACTCATCATATAAAAAGCAGCACCTGAATCACACTTAATTTCAATTCCTTTGTGCTGTTTTTACATTTATCAGTTATAGCTTGAAGGTCCCATTGACATTCATGGGAGTGATGGAAACAGCACATTTGTCATCCTTGACCGTTCGGGAAACTCCAGACGAACCCCTGCCCTCGTTAGCTATGAGGTAGGCGGTCATGGGTTGATATTATGGATGAAGAAATTAAAAACAAAGCAAGATCTTTCTAGAGTCCACAAGCCAGTGGAAAGAGCTGAGCCTAGACCCCAACTCAAACTCATTGCTGCAGAGCTAATTCTGACTCTCCGAGTGCTTTAGGGAGTGTGGTAGAACTGCCTCCTGTGGATTCCTAAGTCTGTACCATTTTACAGGAGTAGAATGCCTCAACTCTCATCCGAGTATTCGCTGGTGGTTTTGAGCTTCTAATTTTGCAGTTAGCAGCCCAACTCATGACCATTGCACTTCTCCTGAACACCTAGTAGGAGCTTGATACTTGCTGATTAAGTAAGTGAAGGAGCTAATCCAGCCAAGAAGAACTGCTTCACATTCTTTGTGGTGTGAGAGAGGTTTTATCTAATAAACAGAAGAATATAAACAGCCACTCATATCTTCTGACTCAAAAGAGTAGGTGGAAAAAATACCAGCAACCCAGGATGAACTTGGAAAATTCACTATGTTAACGTCTGCCATGATTACAGGAAAGATAAACAAATGTGTGAAACAATTTAGAATGCACTGAAAACAGATGCCTAACACATGATGGCCAATTATTAAATGCCCCCAAATTGGTGCTTATCATTAGTGTATGTGTGTGTGTGTGTGTGTGTGTGTGTGTGTGAGAGATTAGGTGATCCAAAAGATAGAAAAAGTAAAATGCTCCTCACCCCCTCCATAATTGGAAACCACTTTTCCTTCTGTCTGACTTCAAAAACACATTGTCTAGATTTCCATGTTTCCTCTCGTCTCACGTCAGCTTTTTCCTCTGATTTGAGAGGTGGAGTTAAAGTGTGAACTGCTTAAGAATGCACTGTGTTCTATTTAACTTGGCTGTGGAAGATGGAATCTATTGAGCTCCGTCTGTTCAAATGAACTTTAAATAACAGCCAGCAAAACATTTGCCCTCCTTTTGCAACATAATAGAAAAGTGTCTAATGTGTGTAGCTAGGAGGGTTACCTATGGAGAGCAAAAGAGGAGTGAGAACAAGTTCTTGTCTTGTGCAGGCAGAGCCTCTTCAGCACTTAATGGTTGTTGGGTAGAGTATATCTCTTTTTTGTTTGAGAAGAATTGAAACAAAACTCCTAGTTCCGTTACTTAGAATTCATGGTAAGATTATTTAAAAAAAGGCCCCCTTGCCACAGCTGCCATCACTAATGGGTAACCCCTTTATTTAGAATCCCACCCTTTCTTCTCATAACATAATTATTAATGCATTTAATTGGTCCTTCTAGAACAATGTGGAATATTGACCATTTCAAAACATCTGTGAGTTATAACTCATTTTGAGTTTAACAGTTCTCTTTTGAATGCCGCATCAAGCATATTCATTGTCAAGTAGTTAAGTAATATGACAAAGGAGGGAATTTAATAGAGAGCTGTTGATTTCAATTGAAGAACGCATGATGGTTGTATTATTAAAGTTGTAACTGTTGACATTTCTATTTAGAATGAAAGAAACAATTGAGTAATAGTTCATGAGGGTTGACTTAGAGTGACTTTATCCCTTGGAAATTTAAATGGTTAAATAAAATACTCAAAAATGTAGTACATAATTTGGTTTGATGTTAGAAAAGGATCATATAAAACTTACTGATGTGACATGACAAAAATCCCTATTACTTGTGTCCATTTCAAATAGACGTGGGTTTGAAGGGATTGAGCATTCTGCTGCTAACTCCAAGGTTGGCGGTTCATCCCTGCCCCAACCAGCCATTCCTAAGCAGAAAGATGAGGCAATTGGCTCCTGTAAAAGTTTATAGTCCCAGAAACCCTCTGCAGGGTGAATCTCCATCAGAATTTACTCAATGGCAGGGGTTTGGGTCTCTGAGCACTTGTGTACACCTGTATATATTTCCCTAGCATTCTAACTGTATCTTAAGGTGCCTCCAGCTGTGAGTTAATGAAAAGATGCTATAAACTCTGTTCAGTATAAAAGTTCAAAGTTGCTCTTAAAGTGTGCTTGTAGAAATAAAAATAATGATAATAAAAAAAGCCCAAAGGGAAAATGACATGGAAATTTATTTTTGTCTACCTACTGTTAGATAGTTTTTTTAATGGACTATATTTAACTTATTTTGATGCTAAATAATGCAGTGATTGTAATTGCTAGTGTTTTAAGGGAAAGCAAGGTAATTTTGAAATTACATAGTTGGCTTCAGAATTGCATAGCAAAATACCTGCTTCAAGGTTACCTGCTTGTAAAGACCCAAGATTATACCCTGGGTATGATAATTTAATACTTGCAATGTAGTCAGCATGGATTTACAGTCCATTAATTTTTAGATATCACCAACTATTTATGTTTTATTTTCTTGCTGGCCACATATACAACTGTGAATGCTTAAGGCAATGTCAATTTCCATTGGACCAATCCTTAAAACTAATATTCCAGTGGTTCCATTAAGGGAAAAAGAAATGTTAAAATATGTGGATTCTCTATACTAGACACTTACACATGGAAACATAAATACATGCATCACATATAAATCTTTTTGTTTACACATGCAGTTTTTCTTCTAGCAATGATAAGGTGCCCTAGAAACATTCACTAATCTTTCTAACACCCCAGAGGGTAAGTAGTAAGAATTATTATCTTCATATTGCAGGTGAAATACCTAGGTAAGGGCAGATTAAATGACTTGGCCAGGTCACTCTCTAAGTCAGTTATGAAGCTCGAAATAAAACTCCAGACTCTTGACTTTCAATTCTCATTCTGAGTCACTGCACTCTGGGAAAGAGAAGCTGCAGGCATGTCAGTATGTGTGCTGCTGTATCCCCCATGAAAGGAGCTATTGATGTAAATTCTGCTTCCCTGAATGAAGCGTTGCTGAATAACCCTTGCGTACATACACACGCACACACACACATACAAATACACACACGCATGTGCACACACACAGGGTACTCCCCTCAGGGCAGAGGAGCATTCCCTGTGCTGTGACGGTGACCAAGCTCTAATAACCAAAGGTGTCCTTAGCCATGTTCTTGCAGGCCAGCCTGGTGAAGAGGTAAGGAGTGTTGGAACCATCTAAAGCATCAGTGATTCAGTAAACATCTTTAACATCTAAAGTGACTCAACGTAATTTGTGCCTTTAGTGTTTTCTTTATCATCTTCTAAATATCAGGTTATTGAAGTCAACTTTTTGAAAGGCATACACTCTTTCCTGAGGCAGCTTACCCTGGACACAAATCAGTTTTCTAGTTGCCCCTCAAGTTGGTTTCCATTTGTGGTGACTTCTGTAGGATGAAGACAGTAACGTTGCCTGGTCCCATGATGCCTTTCTGATCATAGGTCTGCTCGAGCCCCTTGTTTCGGCTCGTGTGCCATCTTACAACCTACGAGTTTCACCTGCCTGCAAATATATTAGGCAGTATTCTTTTGTGATCATTTGCAGAAATTTTTTGGAAGTACATCACCAGACTTTTCTTCCTAATTTGTCTTACTCTGAAAGTTGCATTGAAACTTGCCTACCCTGGGTGGCCCTGCAGATACATGAAACATTAGTGGCCACAGGAGCCCTGGTGGTATAGTGGAAGACGCGTTGGGCTACAATCCACAAGGTCAAAAGTTTGAAATCAGCAGCTGCTCTCTAGGACAAAGGATGCTTTCTACTCCTGTAAAGAGTTAAAAGTCTCAGAAACTTCCAGGCCAGTTCTTCTCTGTCCAGTAGGGTTGCTGTAAGTAAGTGTAACCTTGAAAGCAGGGTGATTGAACTCCAGCCTCCTAGCAACAAGCAAGACACTGTATAAGACTTGCATCATTGTCTTAAAGTAGCATCAGCATCGAGTCCTTACCTTCCTATACATTTTATCTTCATCCTTCTTTGCCTTTAAGACCCCCCCCCCAAAAAAAAATCCCTAGACCATTATTTTTCTGTCAACTTCAATTATACCTGAACCCCCCTGTCAGCATTTCTTGGCTACGGTTACAGACTGCACCCAGAGACCCTGGGGCCTTCCTGTGCAGACTGAGCAGCCCACAGCCAGGTTCGAAGCCCATGCAGTCTTGGCTCCCTCCTCCCAGGTTGGCCCAGGAGCGGCTCATGCCTCCCATCACAAGGCTACTTTGTCCTCCGGTGCCTTTTTGCTGTGGAATAACTCCTTCTCGTGTTACTTCACTTTTCTGTTCGCGAGCACTTTCCCCCATGACTAGGACTGAACAGGTGTTGCTCTGCTACTCACTGAGTCTCCAGCTGTCCCCCTCCTCTGACACAGACCAGGCGAAATCTGTTGTTTGGTCCATTTCGGCAGACGCAAGAAGCCCTGAGCCTGAGATGGAGGTCTTCCTTGCAGGATGTGGCCGGTTTGCTGCCAGAAGATGGTCGGGAAAGCCTGGCTGGCTAACAAAGGCAGGCCTTCAGCGGCTGGGTGTAGTCCCCTTTCTGCGTCCCCTTTGGCAGGAGCACAGAGGCTGCTGCAGTGCGGCCAGCCAGCAAAATTAGGAAATAAGGACCTCTTTTATTTACTCAGGCTGCTGAATCATGGGCATTCCTGTCTGCTTGGAGAAAAGTCAGGCGGCTCTACTTTCCACTGGAAGTCTCAGGAGTGTTGGGGACTTTCATGTCTGAGTGTTCACACACTTGTTTTAATGTGCTTTATGGAAATGGTGAAACTCCACAAGTACAGTTGCAGGAGAAAAACAGCTGCACTCACTATGCACACGCATTTGCATCTTTAAATAGACTTTTAGCCTGGATAGTTGGTTTCCAGCAATACGTGTGTGTGTGTGTGTGTGTGTGTGTGTATCTGTCTGTCTCCCCTGTGAAAGCTAGAGCTCTCAGAGAGTCAGCGAGTGTAAAGTGACTGATTTCCAGAGATTAAAATTTAACGTGGGCATGCTAAGTACTTGACATTGAAATGCAGAAATCTTGGCATGATACAGAAAGACACTCCCTGGGATGAGGAGAGTGGTCAAGGGGATGGAGACTGGTGGCTTTGGAGGGCTGTGGTAGACCTCAGAGAGTCAGCAACAGGGGCTTCACAAGGGCTTGGGAGAGGCTGATGCCTTTGAAACAGGGACCCAACCACACCCCCAGGAGCTTTGTCTGTCCTGTGTGACCCCGAGCCAACAGATCCATTTATAGGAGGAGTAATACATGAAAATTTTCAACGTACATTTTCAAGCAGACACCAGTCTTCTTTGTAACCTTTACTTTAACAATAGTCATCCCCTCACTCAACCGTTTTCCTTCCCAAATCACTCCATTGCCTGGCCAAGAGTCTTATAATTCTGTAGATAATTAAATGGGAAAAAATTATACATCTATTGCACAGACACTTCGTCCATGACAACATCCACTCTTATTTTTAATATGCCAACTTAAGTTTTAATCTTCAAAGTAACAGATACTAGAGCAATGGAAAAGGGGGAAGCTTCCCACTCCCTTGAACCCTGTTTTGAGTAAAAACTTGAACCTCTTACCCCTTAGCTCACTTGACATGTAGTTGAGATTTACACGCTGAAGAGAAGGGTCATGTAACCACAAACAAAAACCTGATTTAAGCCTGAGGTCAGTGATTTCTCACTATGCAGAGTGGCTCATTGTGCTGTAGCTCCTCATACATTTGTCTAATAGTATATCTTGCCTGCAAATGCTCTACAATTGAATAATAAATCCACTCACTAAATTTTCAGGTTCACCACTTATAGTTTCTCAGTCTAGATGCATGACAAATTCTGATTCACTGTTATCCCCAAAAGTACAAATGAGATGATGTGTTGGGAAATATTTCTACATGAAATAATAGCATTTAAGTTGAAACATGAAGAGTAGTAGAATTAACCTAAAATGCCAAGCAAATTTAATAGGGTCTTCTCCTGCCTCCGGCCCTCCCCCCCCCCCCCCCCCCATTAAGAGACAGTATTATTAAACGCTTGGGTTTAGTATATGTGCTGCCGAAGCGAGCACTAAACCCTTGGGTTTATTTAGGAATATCTGCCCTTGGTGACTTATGGCTTCTAAAGGGAGAAAGCTAGAAGTATCATTGAGCTTTTATTATTATTTTTAAGTTTTTAAAGTGGATTTTCTGTAAGCTGGGTGGCAAGCTGGATTTCTCTACACATGTTCTCTGTATGTATTCACCTGCACATATAAATGGCATGATTCTCAGACCTTTTCTTTCCCTAGGAACACGTTGGCGTGGGGAGAGAAGGGAGAGTGCAAAATCATGCGGTTTTCACCTCCGTCTCTCGAAGCTTTGTTGCACGGGCAGGGAGCCAGGAATGGTGTTTGGTTGTTTTCTCAGAGTTAGTTGGTTGCCATCTGGCATTGATAGTGAGATGGTGCTGTCATCAGTTTCTAGATGCAGGAAAGGAATGATCCTCGTCTGTTTCCTGTGGATAAGCAAGAGTTTAATAATCTAGTAAAATCTTGTTACCTTAAAGAAAGCAGACTTGGAATTTATTTATATAATGCCCACAAGTTTCTGCTTCTATGTGAATCTTTCATGTGTTGTGGAACTTTGGTTCTAGAGAATTAAAAAAGTTTATATATGTGTACATACAAGTAGCCTAAATCAGTATGATTAGAGTATTTTCATAATACCCTCATCAAACCTCTTTTTCTAGAACAAACATACTCCCCACCTTCCACCGCCATGTTCTACATTCTTGTCTGTATTTTTGAGAGTTCTCAATCTTGTGACGAGGGAAAAGCTTTTAAAATGTTCTTGTGATATTGAGTGATAGATTGTTTTGAAAAGTGACAAAGAAATCTCACAGCCTGTTTGGGAAAAGGTCTCATTTTCCATGTGGATATTAGAAGACAACAGAAATAAGAGTGCACATTTACGAAGAGCATAACTAAACCCAGCTAATAGGAGGTGGCATGACATTATAGATAGCTTGCTAAGTTTATATCTGGCTTTCAGTCTTGTTTGTCTTCTCATTGTTACTCATAAATCTCTCGGCATTTGCCATAATCATTTATCACTTTTCCTGTTTCCAGTTTTTAGCAAGTTGCTTTGTTTCTGCCCACCTCAAAGTGCAGGTCCTGTTTAGCTAAGGAAGTTCAGGCCGCCGAAGCTTTTGCAAAAGGAAGAAATGGTAGGCCACCTTTTGAACTTCCCATACAAAATAAGCGATTAAGATCTGGCCCTGGTAAAACTCTCATTTTTTCCCCCTTGATCCTGGCTGATCCCAGCAACATGCAATATCCAGCAACACCCCTCAAACATTTAATAATCCATTTTCTGGCCGACAGTTTTCGAATCTTTCTGTTATTGAAGGACTCCTGGTTGCCTTTCATTACACAAGGCGTAATTATTATTGTGTTTTCTGTCTTCTTTCATGTGCTTACTTTTTAATATTTTTTTGCTGGAAGCAATAAGGTCTGTATCAATAATAACCCTTATAAAAGATTGTGGTCTTTAGAATTGCTATATATATATATATATATATATATATATATACAAGCAAAATGCAGAGGGACTTTTTTATTAAATATTAGACATCTGGGTTGACTGCATTAATTTTAAAATCATTTCTGTAATATTTCCCCTTTTCATTTGGCTCTTCAGATGCTCACATAATATGCAAATCATTTTAGAATGAATACAAAAGAAACATTAAATATATTAAAATCGGCATTTTAATAAAATTGTCAATGTGTAATATATACCTTGCTTCAAAGAAGAATGATAAAAAGTAATAAAAGGGTAATTTCAATAGAGAACTATTTAATATCTTTTTGTATTTTACAACCCCATTTAAAAAAAATCAGTGTGGAATAAAAGCATTGGAAACTCTGGTTTTAAAATATCTCACTCAAAAGTCCTTCCTTCCTTCCTTCCTTCCTTCCTTCCTTCCTTCCTTCCTTCCTTCCTTCCTTCCTTCCTTCCCTCCTCCCTCCCTCCCTCTCTCCCCTTCTCTCCCACCCCCCACCCATCCATCCACCTTTGCACAAAACGTTCTAAATGATCCAACTATGACTAGTTGAAGTGGTGCAGTAGACGCCTTCAAAGTTCTCAACATGTGGAATGAATTGTCCCATTGCTTCTCGTTACAGATGGAGTGGATGTTGAAGATGACCCCACCTGCTCTTGGCCCGCTTCCTCACCTTCCAGCAAGGACCAGACTTCCCCGAGTCATGGAGAAGGTTGCGACTTTGGAGAGGAAGAAGGTGGCCCTGGACTGCCCTACCCGTGCCAATTCTGTGACAAGTCGTTCAGCCGCCTCAGCTACCTAAAGCACCATGAGCAGAGTCACAGCGACAAGCTGCCTTTCAAGTGCACCTACTGCAGTCGGCTGTTCAAACACAAGAGGAGCCGGGATCGCCACATAAAGCTGCACACTGGGGACAAGAAGTACCACTGCAGCGAGTGCGATGCTGCGTTTTCCCGAAGTGATCACTTGAAGATCCACTTAAAGACTCACACGTCCAACAAGCCATACAAATGTGCCATTTGCCGCCGTGGGTTCCTCTCCTCTAGTTCCTTACACGGACACATGCAGGTTCACGAGAGGAACAAAGACGGCTCCCAGTCCGGATCCCGGCTGGAGGACTGGAAGCTGAAGGACACTCAGAAGTGCAGTCAGTGCGAGGAGGGCTTTGACTTCCCCGAGGACCTCCAGAAGCACATTGCGGAGTGCCACCCTGAGTGCTCCCCCAACGAGGACCGTGCGGCCCTCCAGTGTGTCTACTGCCACGAGCTGTTTGTGGAGGAGACCTCCCTCCTGAACCACATGGAGCAGGTGCACGGCGGCGAGAAGAAGAACTCGTGCAGCATTTGCTCTGAAAGTTTCCACACCGTGGAGGAACTGTACAGCCACATGGACAGCCACCAGCAACCGGAGTCCTGCAACCACAGCAACAGCCCTTCGCTGGTCACCGTGGGCTACACCTCCGTGTCCAGCACCACCCCCGATTCCAACCTCTCCGTGGACAGCTCCACCATGGTGGAAGCTGCCCCGCCGATCCCAAAGAGTCGAGGGAGGAAGCGGGCTGCACAGCAGGCCTCTGACCTGACGGGCCCCTCGGGTAAGCAAGCAAAAGTGACTTATAGCTGTATTTACTGCAACAAGCAGTTGTTCTCGAGCCTGGCAGTTCTGCAGATTCACCTGAAAACTATGCATCTGGATAAGCCCGAACAGGCCCACATCTGCCAGTATTGCCTGGAGGTCTTGCCCTCGCTCTACAACCTGAACGAACATCTGAAGCAAGTGCACGAAGCTCCGGACCCCGGCGTGATCGTCTCGGCCATGCCTGCCATCGTCTACCAGTGCAACTTCTGTTCGGAAGTTGTCAATGACCTCAACACGCTTCAGGAGCACATCCGCTGTTCGCACGGATTTGCGAACCCCGCCGCTAAGGAGAGTAACGCGTTCTTTTGTCCCCACTGCTACATGGGCTTTCTCACGGACTCTTCCCTCGAAGAGCACATTAGACAGGTCCACTGTGACCTCAGTGGCTCCCGATTCGGGTCCCCAGTGCTCGGGACCCCAAAGGAACCCGTGGTCGAAGTCTACTCTTGTTCCTATTGTACAAACTCGCCAATCTTCAACAGCGTTCTTAAACTGAACAAGCATATCAAAGAGAACCATAAAAACATTCCCTTGGCCCTGAATTATATTCACAATGGGAAGAAGTCTAGGGCGATGAGTCCCCTCTCCCCTGTGGCCATTGAGCAGACGTCTCTCAAGATGATGCAGGCGGTGGGCGGCGCCCCTCCGCGCCCCGCAGGAGAATACATCTGTAACCAGTGTGGTGCTAAGTACACGTCCCTCGACACCTTTCAGACCCACCTCAAAACTCACCTGGACACCGTGCTTCCGAAGCTGACCTGCCCTCAGTGTAACAAGGAGTTCCCCAACCAGGAATCCCTGCTGAAGCACGTGACCATCCACTTTATGATCACCTCCACGTACTACATCTGCGAGAGCTGCGACAAGCAGTTCACGTCCGTGGACGACCTGCAGAAGCACCTGCTGGACATGCACACCTTCGTCTTCTTCCGCTGCACCCTGTGCCAAGAGGTTTTCGACTCGAAGGTCTCCATCCAGCTGCACCTGGCCGTGAAGCACAGCAACGAGAAGAAGGTCTACCGGTGCACCTCCTGCAACTGGGACTTCCGCAATGAGACAGACTTGCAGCTCCATGTGAAGCACAACCACCTGGAGAACCAAGGGAAGGTGCACAAGTGCATCTTCTGCGGGGAGTCCTTCGGCACGGAGGTGGAGCTGCAGTGCCACATCACCACGCACAGCAAGAAGTACAACTGCAAGTTCTGCAGCAAGGCGTTCCACGCCATCATCCTGCTGGAGAAGCACTTGCGGGAGAAGCACTGCGTCTTCGAAACCAAGGCGCCCAACTGCGGCACCAACGGCGCGTCCGAGCAGGTGCAGAAGGAGGAGGTGGAGCTGCAGACCCTGCTGACCAACAGCCAGGAGTCCCACAACAGCCACGACGGGAGCGAAGAGGATGTGGACACCTCAGAGCCCATGTACGGCTGTGACATCTGCGGGGCCGCCTATACCATGGAGACCCTGCTGCAGAACCACCAGCTGCGCGACCACAACATCCGCCCTGGCGAGAGCGCCATCGTCAAGAAGAAAGCCGAGCTCATTAAAGGGAATTACAAGTGCAACGTCTGCTCTCGAACCTTTTTCTCGGAGAACGGCCTCCGGGAGCACATGCAGACCCACCTGGGGCCCGTCAAGCACTACATGTGCCCAATCTGCGGCGAACGCTTCCCCTCGCTCCTCACCCTGACGGAGCACAAAGTCACGCACAGTAAGAGCCTGGACACGGGGAACTGCCGCATTTGCAAGATGCCCCTGCAGAGCGAGGAGGAGTTCTTGGAGCACTGCCAAATGCACCCCGACCTGAGAAACTCCCTGACGGGCTTCCGCTGCGTGGTCTGCATGCAGACGGTGACCTCCACCTTGGAGCTCAAGATCCACGGGACATTCCACATGCAGAAGACAGGGAACGGGGCGGCCGTGCAGGCCGCGGGGCGTGGCCCGCATGTCCAGAAACTCTACAAGTGCGCCTCTTGCCTCAAAGAGTTCCGTTCAAAGCAAGACCTGGTGAAACTTGACATCAATGGGCTGCCCTACGGCCTGTGTGCCGGCTGTGTGAACCTCAGTAAGAGCGGGAGCCCCGGCATCAACCTCCCGCCCGGAGCCAGCAGACCCGGCCTGGGCCAGAGTGAGGGCCTGGGCGCAATGGAGGGAAAAGGCAAGGCTGGGGGGCTAAAGACACGCTGCTCCAGTTGCAATGTTAAGTTTGAGTCGGAGGGCGAACTCCAGAACCACATCCAAAGTGTCCACAGAGAGCTGGTGCCAGACAGCAACAGCGCACAGTTGAAAACGCCCCAAGTGTCGCCCATGCCCAGAATCAGTCCCTCCCAGTCGGATGAGGTAACTTGCCTTTTTTCACTGTTTTGCTCTGTGACCTCCAAGACGTGACCCCTGATGTTGCATTTGCACTTTTTCCCAGCTTTAGGTCTGGTCCTGGGCTAAGGGAGGCTTCTGTGGAAATGCAGGGCTCCCCCCACCCCCTCCATAGCCATTAGGTAGCAATTGCTTGCGTTTTAATCAGCATTTTGGCTTAGATGGTACAAAATCAGACTAGTTCCAGTCTCCCTAGGATCTTGTCTTCTCTATGACTGAAGACACCAGCACTCATGCCAAGACCACTGAGCTCTGGAATCTCAGGGTGGTTGTGCTGCCCGTTGAAATCCCCAGCTATGTGTTGTATGCACGGCAAGGAGATGATCAGATAGTAAGAGCCAACATGCCGACCTCAAGAGTGAATGAAAAAGGATGGATGCATGTTGGGGAAGAACTCACTGGGGGAGAGGTGGCTGTGTAGCCCCCCCCCCCTCCCCTGGCTCTCAGCATTCGCTGCTTTCCTTTGTCTACTGGGTAGTGAAGAAATGGTTTTCCCACCTAACGTGTTTCAGCCCCCTTCTCTGTGTCATCTTGAGCACCATGCCCCCCACTCCCACATCTCTTTAAAGATTCTTCACTCTCTGAGTTAAAGTCACAAGACCTCCTTTCATTTCTCTTTTCCTGTCCCCTCCTCAGTTGAAGGGCCATTCCAGGTCCCCGTGCCTGTTAAGCAGACGTTTTGCAAGTCATCATTCCTTGAAGTCGAGCAGAGGCAGGTTCACTTGTGTATGATTTCTTCCTGCAAAGCGTTCTGTCTGGCTTCTCATTGGTCTCTCCTCTCTCCCACCTGCCCCTATCTGACCATCCATCCAAATGAAAACCCCAGGGATGGGCATTGCTCCCCAGTTCAGGGTCAGTGCCTTCCCTTATCTTCCCTCTGCACTCAGGCCATCTGGGAGGCCCCCCGCATCTCCCTGCAGATAAGCATCAGTCTGCTGCGAGGGGAGAGCTGAGAAGACTCCTCGTGCATGGTGACACCCTGTGACAGCAAGCTCTGGAACAGCAGCAAGCTGCCTCTCCTTCTCCGCCCCAAGTCAGTCTGCACTTTTCCTCCTTCACAGAAGGGAAGTCTTTCAAAACGACAAGGAAGGACGCCTGTATGCCTGCAGTTAGGGCAATGGTTTGTGGCTTGGGAATCAAGGTTTTCTTTGAAACCAGTCTTGGTAGTTAATCGCCACATGTGGTAAATTCTGCCCCCTTCATCACCCCAACTCTTTAAAAGTTTTAAACCTGTAGAACAGTTCAAAGAATCACAGTGACAGTGTGTGTGTGCGTGTGTGTGTGTGTGTGTGCAGCCCACAGTTCTCAGCTATCAACGTTTCATCATATTCCTTTTTTTCTCGTTCTCTCTGAAATCATTTCTGTTAAGCGCAAGCCAGGTGACAGAAGTTGAAAATAACAACATGTCATCTCTTGATGATAAGAATATTTTCCTATGTAAGCATAACACCATGAACCAGTGAACCAAATCTCTGCATTTATGTCTGACTCATAGCATCCCTAGAGTTTGCTAAGGAATTTAACTCAATTAGCCAGATAGACTAAGGAAACTAATAATATCACCTATTAAAAGTCCATATTTAAATTTATCCACTTGGCTCCAAAATGTATTGTAACCCCATTTAAAACATGAATTATTAAAATAGCATTTTCATTCCAGATGACTCCATTTTCACTTTTTTTTTTTTTTTTTTTTTGCTAAACATATCTGGAGGAGCTAGCATGTTTCTGTTTATTTTAAATAGTATATAAAATTGATTTAAAGTGACTGTGTATATATTGTACTTAAAGCTAAACAAAACCAGGCTCACATATTTCTTAGCAAGGCATTTATGGATTGGTTTCTAAATATCTGTTCACAGTTTACATTTTGAGATGTTTATAAATCAGGGTGTAATATAATACCATTTGAGAGAAAATATTTTAATGACGGAGGGAATATGAATCATCTGTGTACTATGTTAATTCAGTTAGAGTTACTGGATTAGGGAATTTATCACTAAGGAAGGCAAGGCCAAATCTTTAATTCTGCTTAAAATCTTGATGATATGTAGAAAACATATTGATACCTTGCATTTACATAAAATAGCATTTTAAATGTTTTAAAAGAAATTCTGGGGTAGTGCCCACGACCACAACCACCAGAGGCAGTGATGCCCCCCCACCAAAAAAAAAAAAAAAGAAATTCTGACAATTAGGATAGTGTCATCTCTTTTCTTCTCAGGATCAAGAAAAACCAGTGAGACACAAAGCCCCTCACCCTGAGAGCTCCTAAGAGCTATAGAAATTCCCTAAATTGACCAGAGAGTAGGAGTCAGTGGTAAATTTTCTATCTCAGAAATTTCCTGAATGGTTCACCATTTCTCATCACCATCACTATTTTTATTTCATTATATTTAGTACAATATAATCCACAGTTGCATAGGTCAGAAAATTATATTACTAATATTGCAAATGACCGAATCTTTGTATAGAGTTTTACCCAGAAAGTCTAAGAATAATGGCAAACAAGAAAAAAGCCCAAACCCAGCCATTGCTCTAGAGTAAATTCTATTACTTCCCCCCTCGAATAGGGTCTCTGAGGCTTTCTGAATCACTCTGGTGTTCTGCCTCATAATTCTCTCAGGCAGCAGCTGGTGGGTTTGAACTGTTGGTCCTTTGGTTAGCAGTCCAAGGCTTACCCACCAACATCACCAGGGCACCTTAAGCAAAGGACATACAGTGAAAATAGATTTGCTCACACTCAGTGTTAGCACAGTTAAGCTTCTCTGACTTCCCACTATGGATATTGTGTACATTTGTCACCAGATTAGGTATGAATGTTTGCTAACAGACAGGAGTTCCACGTGGGAATATATTTTATCACAGAAAAAGTAATCTGACTTGAATATGTATGGAATTCAGGACCCTGGGTAGGATGTGGAGGACTTAGCAGTGTGAATGGTATTTTCATCTCTTCTTGCTGAGGACTGAGACTTCTGAAGGGAAAGGAAGACCGTGGGAGATGATAAAACCTGTACACTTCTGTACCAAAAAATAGGATTAAAGTTTTCCTGGGCTTTGACGTAGCATCACAAAAGGGTATTGATTGATTCAAAAACTTGAAAGCATTTTGTTTGACTGAGACTAGATTACCTAATTAAAAGGGGACCTTAACTTAAACACAAAGCTAAGGAAGAAGGTACACTCACTAACTCACACACACAGACAATTAGATAGAAGATAAGCTGTCTGACACATCATGAAACGCGAGAGCAGTTAGCTGTCATGCACTATAGAGATTTGGAATGGAAAGTAGGGGGTCTGAATGTGAACCCCATTTATACTGCTTAACACGTTCTAAATTTGAAAGAATTTTCTCTGCTCCCCAATCTTACCATCGCTAATTTAAATCGACAATGGGGTTTTTGTTCTGCACTTTGGCAGCATTGACTTGTTACTTTTGCCCTTCACATTGTGTTTATGTGGTGCACATTGATGTAAACACAGCAATGAATATAACCTAAAGTTAATGTTCATGAGGAGCTCATTTCAACCATTACACATACCGGCCATACGGCGTTTTCTACACATAAGACCACAAAGTGAGTAGTGTCAAGTTGTGTCGTATTGAATGAAAGCTCTTTCTTCTGGAGTTCTTTGACACAGCTCTTCTGTCTGGTCAGGTACTGCTCATCTGGAATGAATGTCTCTGGTCTTTGGAGCTCTGTCATAGATTCTAGAAGTATGGGTTCTGCCTGCACTTCTCTAGCACCCCTCCTTGATTGATTTCGCTAAGGAATTATTTATACACACACTGCTGCTAACACCAGTCCATTGACACTGTTCTTTTCAGGGTTCCTGATCATCTCCATGTTGCTAAGTACATTTTCAGGGCCAGGGGATCCCAGTGGAAATTGTCTAGCTCAACCAGCTTATATGAAAGACAAAAAAATCCAGGTAAACTCATATTTAGCGTACGTCATACAACTAGTTAGTGGTGGTCAAGAGATGAGAGTCCACATCTCTCTTAAGTGCGAATTCCAGATTCCTTGATCTTCACTCAGCTGACCCTTTAACTGTAACCTCGGTCCTTTTCATTAAAACATGCTTGATGTTGCTGGGTTCTTTCCTTCTGCAGTTCCCTTTCTATAGCCGCTACAAGGGAACTTCTGCTGTTATCACTGCACTGTAAGGGTCTTCTCGAGGGTCCCTTCTGACCAAATTGATGAGTGTCATTAGGCTTCCTTGCTTCTCTACTCAGTGTCTTTGACTGTTTCTACTTTATTGAACTCTTCTCTTTCCTCTTGCTTCCCTGTACCTTTCTGAATGTCCTCTGCCCACCACCTACAAGGCAGTGTTCATCACTCCTGCTCTCATTGTGCATACCCGCCACGTCTTCTCAGCTACTTCCCGAGCACTACCTCCCACCTCTGTACTTATTGGCAGCTCTGCAGAGAGCAGCTCCCAGGTGCAGTGGGAACATGGGGTCAGTGATGGGACTATTGTGTATCTGTGATTGTGGTGGTGGGTCTGTGGTTGTCTACATTTTTTATTATCCACCAGGTCACCCATAACATTTGTGAGTATTTTGTATGTGAACTGTATCTCAATAAAACAAGTTTTTTTAAAATAGCAATCTCTTCAATGCAACCTCTCTACCTGGCTTCTGACTGATAGCCACGGTATGTGGTGGTTGTAAAACCGAACTCATCATTCTTTCTCCGCACCTTCGTGCATTTGCCTTTCACTAGTTATTCCATTGGTTTTCTGAGCATCTTCACCTTCAGTTGATCATCAAGCCATCCAAAATTTGTGTAATACATATTTCTTGAATCAGTCTTCACCTTTCAGGCTTCTTATTGTATGTAGTTTGAATTCAATCTCGGAGTATCATTCACTAAATGACTTGAGCAGCCTGGTAATTAGTTACTCTCACTCTAGTCTTAGTAATTTTCAAGTCCATTTCTACACAATTTGCAGAACACTCAATGCTGCGAAAACCCAAACCATTGCTCTCAAGTTGATAGTGAATCCTAACAGTCCCAAAGCTCAGAGAAGAACTCTCTGACTCATCTCTGTGGAAGCACATCTTTCTCTTGGGGAGGAGCCACCTGGTGGGATGAAACCTCAGACCATTTAGATAGCACCTGGGTGCTTAACTAGTGTTCTCTATTTCTATAAGATGGTATATTGATCTTTCTATTGTGAAATAAAAAAAGCCTTCAAGCTTTGGCCCCTGAATAAAGCATTATCTCTTTTTGGACCTTTCTCCTTTTGCTGTATATGAAAGTAATAACTAAGTTGCACATGACACTGCCTTTGTGTTTCACAAAAGTCATACCATCTTTTCTGTCACCAATTTTCTCTCTCCTTATTTCCATCCACCGTCCAAATAACTCTTTATTTAGAGACCACCTACTCCATTTGGAGTGATTGCTTCTGACCACAAACATCATCCTTCCCCTTTAATGCCTTATGTATACAATGTCTTGCACATTACACAAACATATTGTATGCTGTTTAATCATTACCTGTTTACCTGTGCTCTGCTCTCCCTTGAATTCTTTGGGGGGAACAGCTTAGTCCATGTTATAGTCCTAATACCTAGAGCAATTTGTGGTTCCTCAGTCCATTTCAGTCTGGGAGTTCTCCTGAAAGTTGGCTGGCATTGAACCAGCACACAAAGCCCCACTGATGGACGGTGGCTGTAAATCGAGCTCAGGTCCCCCAAAGGAACTATACCACTGAATTATACTGTGGCACCACCATTGCCCTAGGGCTTAGTAATTATGAATAAAATAAATATGAGGGGACATAAGAATTCATGAAAAAATTCCCATCTTTTCATTTCATTTAGTATAACTACTATAAAATGTCCAAAAGATAGAGTGCCTTCCCTCTTAGTTGGCAGGTAGAACTAGTAATTAAAACCTAGGTAACTAGATCATCCTCTTTAGAAACAATTTAGCTGCTTTGAAATTAAGTTTGATATAAAAATATTAAAATAAGGTACAATTGCAACAATTCCCAAAGCACCATGAATACAAAAGGTCTATATTGGGTGTCTTAGAATCAATAGTCTTTTCCTCATGGAACCGGTACCACAAATGGAAATCAACATTGACAATTCAGAACCCAGTCAAGTTCCCGAGTTCAGCTTTACTTTTTATGTAAAAGAAGCTCTCAATGAGGCTTAAAAAGCATCTTTTAACATCTTACATTGCTAATGGCTGGTGCTGAGTTTTGCTCACTTAAAATGCAGAAGGGTAACAAATGGACTAATTAAAAATTAAGTAGAAAAATTACATGACCAAATGCAAATACATTTGTAAGATTCAAGATGTTCTTGAAATAGACTGAGTGGCTCTGCCAAGTCCAGTCTGCTTCCAGATTCATTGCTGTATGCAGTATTTGTTTGGCACCTACAGTGGAGTAGAACCAGGGGGCTACCATCCCCTGGCAGAAATACTGGGGTGTGGACCAGAGAAGCAGCTGCTTCGTCTCCGCTGTCTTTGTCCTCAGCCCTCTTCACTTTTCATTGTCCCCACACATATCGAACTTGCTGCCATGACCCTCTGTGGATTTTTCATACTTCCAATTCTGGATTTTTTGCTGATGTGTTCCATATGGTTACAGTGTCTCCTTGGAGCATATGAAATAAAGAAATAGGAATGTTTTAGTTTTTGTCTATAGCCATGAATCTTGAGCTGCACATAATATTTGTCCTTTGGGTTCTGGACCAGAGTTTGTAAGCATACCATGCAGTGCTAGACGCCTATCTAGGGGGACTTTTGTACTCTGGGCTGAAATGATGTTGAGGTAGAGATTAGTCAATAGCTATTCAAGATGATCGCAGGCAACAAAAGCCAATGGAAAGGTTCATTCCAGGTACATTCCATTCTGGATCTGCTCTCATTACTGTAGCCTTACATCCGTTACATAGTAGGGATGTGTCCTGTAAGGTCTACTTTGTATTTTTCTACATAATTGATAGCTTACAAATGAGAATCTTGCTAGAGGCTTTAAAATGCCTAAATTGAAGGTTCCCTTATTACCCCACCCCCACGCCCAAGCTTTTTAAGTGTGCATGGCTTTAAAAGTTTTGTTCTTCTCTGTTGAAGACCTCTGGTGGTGCAGCCAGGTCATTGTTACACTGCTAGACCCAATATCTAAGGTTCAAGCCCACTGGCCGCTCTCTGGAAGAAAGATGCGGTTTTCTCCTCTAGTAACGATGTGGGGGAATCCGCGTTTCCCAAAGTGGGTGATCTTGCCCCCACCCCCCAGGAGGAGTGCTGGAATGATACAGGGCAGGATGAGGGTGGGTAGGACGGCAAAAGCACATACCTGCATTTTTTCTACTATGGAATTATGGGAGTAATGCAAGTGTTTTCCATTTGTCAGGGCGCCGAGTTATTATTTTTTTTCCTGACAAGGGGCAATAGGCAAATAAGTTTGGGAGCCTATGATTTACAGCCTCAGAAACATAGGGCAGTTCTAGTTTGTCCTGTAGACTTGCTGGTAGACTGGATGGCAACAAATTTGAATTTGGATTGTGATACATATATACATCTCTTATTCCCCTTAATTCAAACCATGTAGAAATAAACATAAAAAAACAAATCTTAAAATGCTGGACTCTGAAAGTTAACGACATTTCAAAACTACGAGAAAACGCTGGCATTCCTTAAAACCCAAACCGATGGCCGCTGAGGGGATTCCAACCCTGAGCATTTCTGTAGGACAGCAGAGAACAGCTCCCTAGGTCTCCAGAGTGGAAACTCGTTATGGGAGCCCCTGCGGGCTGCCAGTGGAATCAAACCACTCACCTGATTAGCAGCCCGCCGCTTAATCTGGTGTGCCACCAGGGCTCCTATTGGCAGTGCATCCTGCAGCCAGATGCCATCCTGTTATAAGATCCATCAACCCTACTCCTAATTTTGTAAGTAAGAGAACTGGTTGCACTATGTTTTAACAGGAAAACTTCAACATGCTGCCATCAAGCTGATTACAGCTCAGGGACTCTGAGAATCTCTAAGATTGTAAATCTTTATGGGAGTGGACACCTTCAGTTTTTTCACACATGTTTACCACAAGTCACTAATGAACCGATTCCCAGTATCTTTATGCATCCTAGCTTTGCTTTCCAAAAGAAACTCTTTTATACATAAAAAGTGATCATGGGTTCATCATTCACACCATGAACAGGATATCACAGAGCAATATAGAACAATCTGCTGCTTTTCACCATCCTGAATGACTCAAAAATCGGTTGAAAAATGAAACCGGACACACACTACTACAAGAGTCAGTCATGAAATTTAATAAGGGGCAAGACTGATCTATGGTGTCCTCATTCAAAATTGTTATCTTTGGGGTGCTACCAGCTCCACAAGAGTGGAGTCTTCTGGATGTTTATAGCTCTTTATATTTTGATAGGGTGGCAGTAATATTGATGTATGTGTATGTAGAATCTTGCAGAGCTCTAATTTAGGAAGATTCTATTCACTCTATGTCAGTTAGCATGCAATTAAAATTTCCCACAAAACAGAACACTAAGAAGGCATGTGAATATTGTAAGTAGCTTTTAATAGCTGGAAAATTTAGATGTTGCAGAAGCGGTCTTGAAATAATAGACGCTAACTGAGACCGGCTGAGGGAAGAGAAAGAAAAGTGGAAGTCTGAGTCCAGAATCATTAAAGAGTTTAGTAAATTGTTGAAAATCTTCCCACAATGAACATACCAGGCCCAGATGGCTTTACAAGTGAGTTCTAAGGATACACGTAATTTCAGTGCCGTGCCAGGAAATGTGAACAGAGAGACCACTCTAATTCATTTAATAAGCCTGGTATCTTGATGGCAAAATCAAACAGACAAAGCTATAAAAGAAAATTTGGGGCCAGTTTCACTGATGATTTTGCATTTTCAATTCGAAACAAGATATTAAGCTAAATTCATAAAGATTAGACACCATAGTTAATATGGACCAACACAAAAATGTAAGTTAAGTTCACCCTTCAAGAATCAATGAATTCATTTTAACAGATCAAAGCAGAGATCTCACGCTTATCTCAATAGATGCAGAAAGAAGCTTTTGCTAAAATTCAACATATTTCCGCAATTAAGAGAAAACAAAGCTAGGAATAGAGCAGGAATTCCCTTTCATTGTCTAAATATTTTCTTTCGCAAGCTTTGTAATTAGTGGAGAAATTTTTATGCAATTAATATCTTACAATTAAAATCACTAATAAGGCAACGATGCCTGCTGGGTGATCTCACCAGCACAGTTAGATAAACTAACAATAAAATTAAGATTAAAGAAAGAATGAGAACCCACAAATAGAAAAGGGATAAATTAAATGGTTACATGCAGGTCGTCAACTGATATATAAGATAATAGCCAAAGTGCCAGAAGAGAAATTACCATAATGAATAAAATTCTAGTCAAGTTGCTTGGTTTCCCAATCAATTTATATGTCAACTGAATTTTTATACAGCAGCAATACCAAGAAGTGAGCATAATTTTTAGAGTAGCCCCTCTGATAAGCACAGAAAATTAGGCACATGGATATGTAGTAAAATATAAACTACATTTTTTATATGTAAGATAGTAAAGCAGAAAATATTTAAGGAGACTAGAATAAATTACCTGATATAGTGTGTTCGTGGGTAGGCAGACATGATAGTCTAACAATTATCCCTAATTTAATATATGCATAGATCCAATGGTATTCAACGAAAAACTTCAACAGCTTTTAAGTTTTACTTAGTTACTTTTGGGGAAAATTTAAACAGATTCCAAAATGCTCATAAAAGGATAGAAGATGAAAAATAGTAAAGATATTCTTGAAGAACAATCAGAAGTTTTGTTCTACTTGATAGCTGATTTTTAACATATCTGTAGTAGTAATTGAGATGATATGTCATATGTCACAGAACAACATTAATGATTATCCAATGAAAGACAAGTCCCACCAAGGTACCACCATACCTTTTTATCCTCCTGATCTTTAAAAGAACCCCTGGCTGAGCCCCGGTGGCGTAGTGGTTGTGTGCGGGACTGCGGCCCACTGGGTTGGAGGTTCAAATCCAACAGCAAGGCTGAGGCTCCTACTCCCACCACCAGAGGGCAGTGATGTCCCAAAAACAAACAAAAAAAAACCATCAGCCACTGAGAAAATGCAGGCTACTAGTCAAGAGAGTGGGAAATTAGCACAAAGGAACAGGTATTTCACAAACATGAAACTTGAAAGTCCACAGCAAGCCCCCAAATTATTGTGTCCTCTTGGTAATAGGGAAAATGTCACTTCAGACCAAATAATGGATTTTCTGGGAGGACAGTGTAGGGATGAAGTTGGTCATTAGCAGCCACGTGGACATATGCCCTGTGGTTGTCCATATTCCTGAAATATTAAATAACTGTCAGAAGTATAAGGGAGGCATCACCTGCTTACCTTGAAAGTAACTATACATCGGTAAATACAAAATTAATGCAAGGAATACAAAATGGTGTTTAAGGAACTTTAATGGCATAACGTGATGGTAGTTCTAAGTGCTGCTGGGTCAGTTCTGACTTGTAGCTCCCCTCTGTGTACAATGGAACAAAATACTGCCCGGCAAGGACCCCTCCGGACATTGTTATGTTCGATTCCCTAGTGGGAACTACCTTGTGAGTCCCTCAAAGTCCTTCCTCTGTTTCCTTGTCCTTCCACCTTAGCAATGTCCTTTTTCAGGAATTGGTGTCTCCCAATAGCATGTCTAAGGAAGAGAGACACAGTTTTACCATCTAGACATCCTGAGGAGCATTCTATTTATATTTCTTCCAAGCCAGATCTGTTTGCTCTTTCAATAAAACTGTGGGAATGACTGTGGGACTGCACAAAGGGGCTTCAATGGAAAGTTCATGGAAAATTCCCATTTTATTTTAATCCTACTTTTGAAGAGCTTTTTGAAGTCCCTTTCTTGACTTATATTTGCAAAAGGCTGTGAGCCTGAAACCTCCTTCGTCGATTCAAGTAGTGTCCGTATATACAGCCCTGCTAGCCTGGTCCTTGCTCTCTGCCCAGCAGTCGGAGCGGCAGCAGTGCTTCTGGACCAGGCTGCTTTGGTGGCCCCACTATATCACCTTCCTACCAGGTACCAAACCCTATCCCTATCGTAAAAAACAAAACAAAACTCTGGCTTCTTCTGGATGGTCAGTTCCAACAGCCTACCCTTATTGGGTCTCCAAGGTCAGGCAGGCCTACCTCAGGGAGTTGTAGGAGGAGAGTAGTCAGTCAACACTGAGCCTGCCTCCTGATTAATCGACCAAGCTGTCTGAGTCTAATTCTCATATTGTGGAGCGAATGCAGGCCCCGTATTCTCCAGAGAACCCATTCCAATGCCCACAGCACCATAAGTGCTCAGCCAGTGACTTGGGGTAAGCTTCCATTTGAGAATTACGGGGCTGGAAAGCACCTTTGGAATCATCAACTCCCAACAAGCATTCTGGTTGCAACTCACTGGCCAGGCACTTGGGAAACAATGACCTGGAGTTCTAGACTGGCTCCTGTGAGTCCCTTGAAGTTCTAGGGCAAATCCATGTCATGTGCTTAGTCGGATCCGTGCTTTTTAAGGGGGAGAACAAGCAGGCTTTCATCAGCCACGTGGTGGGTTCGTAAGCCCACCTCACCCAATACAAAACAAAAATACTTTACACCCGCAGGCTAGTGAAACCCACAATTGCAGGTAGTGTGATAAGCAGTGCGATGACAGCAAGGTGCTTTGGAAGACATAGAAAGCCCTGCAGTTAGGATCACTCCCACATCTGGTAGATGTCACTTGAGCCGTCTCTTCACTGCTAACAGAAATGGAGGCTCAGAGAGATGACCATATATACTCAGTGTCATGCCTTTAGTAACCAGGAGGGCCGCCATTGATATCTAAGTCCCGGGGATTCCAGCTTCAGTGCTGTTTTGACTGCCCACTTCCCTGCAGCTGCCTTGAGGGAAAAAACAGATTCATTAGTCTCTCCGTGAGATTTTCTTTTCCTTGGTGTAATTAGGAGACGCAGTATCCATGCATTGTTCTTAAGGTAGTACTGATCTCAGACTGGGGGAAGCATGATCCCAGAGCGCTATTTCATTTCTTGTCTGGTACTTCCGTTTGAGATAACAGATTCACGAGAGCTTCGTGACATAGTGAGTGACTCATCGCACTGCTAACTGAAAGGTTAGCAGTGCAAAACCACCAGCCACTCGTATGAAGAAAGGTGAGGCATTGTGCTTCAGCAAAGAGTTAGAGTGTAGGGAACTCACAGGGATGGTTTCACTTTGTCCTACAGGGTCTCTGTGAGTCAGAAGTCAGAATTAATGGATGGTAGTCTCTCTCTCTCTCTCTCTCTCTCTCTCTCTCTCTAGTTCATTTGCTCAGTGTATTTAAGGCATTGGGCTTGCAGGATATTTTTAAAAAGGTACTTTATTCAAATTAGTTATTTGCATACATGTCTCTCCACAGTATTGCCCAGTGAAAGCTTATGGTTTACTGGGGGAAAATTAATGTTTGCCAGTAAGTGTAATGTGAAGTACAACAGAATATATGTCCTATTAGAAGCCCTAGTGGAGTGCTAAGGAAATCCAAGGAAGAAGTAGGTTACTGGGCAAGAATTAGCTTTGCAGATAATGCACGAAGAGCAAATGAACTGGAAAGGACTCCCAAAGCAAACTTCCCAAGGCAGGAGGTTCCCTGGAAGATGGAAGGGAGAGCAGGGGGCCCAGGGTAGCTGGAGCCAACGTGAGCAAGGCAAAGCGGGAGGAGAACCAGGGCTCTTGTAATGCTACCATTTCTTAGAACCACACATCAATAAGACATAAGGACACCCCCCCCCCTTCATCACCATCATAGGCCATACACTGTGCACTTCATTCACATCATAAGGCATAAGGAGATTGAGTGGCAGGCAAAAAATGTAGAACTCTCCAAATCAGGTCAAATAATTTATTTGATTGAATTAAACATGTCATCCAATAGGCAGACCTGCATCGGAACTTGGAACATTCTTTATCATACCTCAGTTACCTTATGGATGTGGAAGAGTTAGTCTAAGCAGGGTAATGCAGTGGTAGAAAAGATTGTACTTAAGAGGAAACGAGAAACAGCAACAACAAAGCCCTGAATAACCTGATGGGGTCACCTGTGTGATCTTACACCTTCTCCAATTTTTTCATTGCAAAGTGGACATAGTGCATGTTTTGTCCATTTTGTCACTGCCATTGAGGTGATGCTGACTCTGAGGCCCTTACAGAACAGGAAAGCTGCCCCTTTCAGGGTCTGAGACTGAATTCTCTGTGGAGCAGAAAAGCCCATCTTTCTCCTGAGCGTGGCTGGTGGTTTCAAACTGCTGACCTGGGGGCTTGCAGGTCAACTCGGCGTAACCACTACATCCTAGGTCAGAGCAAGTGTGATTCATATATATGAACGTTGTGCTAAAAATATAGTAACCATACAATGCTGTCTGTATATGACACAGTATTTTTTATAATACACAGCATTTAATGTTGTTAATCACCACCTAGTCCATTCTGAATATATCTTTGTGCATGTACACATAACTGCAGGAGACTTCAAAGAGTTTCTAGAAAAATGGAATTAAAAGAAAAAGTTTTCCCATGACATTTTTTGGAAGGTCCCTTTGTGTGTATATGTGTATGTGTACACACATGTGATTTGACACATGCAGTAGTGTGCTTCATTTAATTTATTACTATAATCTAGACTAATGCTATTTATGCCAGCAGTGTGAATTGTTCAATCTAAACTCATCTAAATAAATCATAACAGTTACCAAAAATTGATAAAACAGAAAATCTGGTTAAGTATTAAAATCACGTCTAGAAGAAATTGAAGTGTGAGCAAAGCGTGTGAAGAACACAGAAGATAAACTACGACAGTGTTTCCCTTCATGTTAGAGATAGTGTCAAGAAACAAATGTGTAACAGGAAAACATGTAACTAGATACATGTACAGATGAAGAATCTAATCAGAAAGAGAAAACCCTTGATAGTGGTTTGGGATTGGAAACACAGTCATGAAGAATAAGAGACTAAAAAAGATGGCAGAATGACATTTAAGAAAATTAAAATTTATAATATAAAAATATACGATACTCAAAAAGTACAGAAATCTACAATATAAAAAGTAAGTGTAGTAAGTGAATACCAAAATAAGACACTTTTTCCCTAAACCCGACAGAAATGAGTAATATGAGAGACTTTAACCAAAGGTATAATTTTTTTTGCCTAAAATATACAATGTTCTGTATGGGTCAAATATAGAGTACTCAGAGTTTGAGGAAAGTGATGAGAATTCTGTATTTTGGGATATTTTGAGAAACAGTGTTTGTAATGTTGGAATAAAAACTTACACTTAAAGTAACCTGTAAAAAGTAGTTGAAAGATTTTGCAAAGCAAAGATGTTTACTGTGTTTTTGAAACCAAAGTGGCATTCATAAGCCCAAATAGATAAATCATAATTCAACTTACTCAACTTTAAAAGAGATCTAAGCATCATTTTGAGAAATGTATAAACCTGCCATAGAAATGTATAAATCTGGCAGTAAGATGGCAAAACCAAACCCCAGTAAAGGCTCCCTATAAAGAAATGCCCACAAATAAGATGCCTAAGTATCAATGGTGACTACAGTGCAGGAGATCTTGCTCGTGAAAAACAGGAAGAAGAGGTACAAGGAAAGGGAAGGAAAAGAAAGAAGGAGTCAGAAAGGAGGAAGGCAAAACTGAATGATCCAATAACAGCTGAAATCTTGCAGGAATCGCAGCTGAAGAGCAAGACCTCTTAGGATCTAATACCAACATTGCTTTGATGGCAGACGTATGTAGCTTTGCACCAAGTGGATCTAAACCCACTATTTTCAAGGTGATTTTGACTCTTGGTTACTCTGTAGAGCAGAGCAGAACTGCCTCATACAAATTTCAAAGATTGTAATCTTGAAGGGAATCAAAAGGCTTCATCTTTTTCCCCAAAGAGCAGATGTAGGTTCAAGCCACTTAACTTTCAGTTAGCAACAACCCCTAACCATCACAGTCATCTTCTAAGCACCATAATTAGTATGAATTAGTAACATTTTGTTATCCCTAACTAAACGCCTCCTCAAAGAGACCACCTTATCTAGATGTATTATACAGTACTGTATTTCTTTGATAAGTAATTAACTGAACAATGACTGAGTTTTATGTTGTGACAGACATCTGCATAAGTACTGGGGATATAGTGACATCGTAAACTCTAAATAGAGCTATTATTTCATGTTTACCTGCATAAACAAACCGAACCTACGAAAAGCAAAGATATGCTCAGAATGGGAGAGAGTTGGTAAGGATTAGAAATGGGATTATTCTCCGCCATCGAGAAAAGCTAATCATCAATGCAATTTCAAAATGTCTTCTAAGAAAATGACTGGTTTGGTTATCAAACTCAAACCCACTGCTATCTAGTTAATTTGTTGTTGTTGTTGTTTGTTTTGTTTTGGGCATCACTGCCCAGTGGGAGCTACCCAGCGCTGCTCCTGGGAGCCGCCGCGGGATTTGAACCGCCAAACCCACAGGCCACAGTCCCGCACTCAACCATTTAACGCCACCGGGGCTCAGCCCATCTAGTTAATTTTTACTCATAGCGACCGCATGGAACAGGTCAGGACTGCCCCTCTGAACTGCTGAGATTGCAACTCTTTATAGTAGAAAAGCCAACCTTCCTCCGGCCGAGGTGCTGGTGTTTTTGAAGTGCTGACCTTGCAGTTAGCCCAAGTTGTAAGGACTCTAAAAGGAAAATGTTTAAAATTCATGGCAGTTGTTTTTCATAGATTTTGGGGGGGAAATGGAGAAGTTACTGTTGCAATTTTTTTTTCACATTTTGTATTATGGAGGAATGTTCTTGTTCTCATGGAATCAACCTTGGGCCAGAAAGGAGCTCTGTATTTCCTAGGTTTTACTCTTGGATTTTTTTAATAAGGAAAATGTGTTAATTTGTCACATATATTGTCAGTATTCGTACACATGACTTTCTTAAGTCTGCCATCTGATCTTCCTGGGATGATATGAAAAGATCTAGAAGACCACACTGATCATAATGTAGAATCTAGTAACGTAATGTGAAAGCAATCTGGTTGTCTACAACAAGTGTTTCTGAAAAAGCTGATTGTTAGATGTGCTTATAAAAATCACTTGCTAGCTCACTTCAGGATAGTTGATACATTCCTTCACCTGGTTTTTTTAGGCAGCATCCTGGAAACTGAAGATTAGGCAAGAAATAAAGCATTGATTCTTAAGTGCTTAGAAACCTTAGAATGTAACAGGAATAGATTATTCCAACAACATCATTACATTATTATATATTATTGAAAAAATATACGAGAGTTTATGAAAAACTGGAATTGAAATGTAATGATACTTTCCCAGGAACCTTTTGAAGTCCTTTGATATACTGAGAACTTTTCAAAAGACAGAAGTTCATAGCCCAAGCTAGTAGTGAAGAAGTGAATACTAGGGTTGACTTCAGCTGATATTCCTATAGACACTGTGACAGGTTCGGAGCACCATGGACAGACAACTGGCTGGTTGCTGTGTCTGTCAGTAGCTTTCCTTTTGGCTCCAACATGGTGAACCCCATGCACAGGAGGACAAAACATCACCTGCTCCTGTGCCGTCTTCCTGACCCTTGGTAAGCTGGAGGTCATGGTTGTGGTTGCTGAAATTTAGTTTCTTCCAACCCAGCAGGCTCCTCTTCGAGGACTATATATCCAACAACATCGTGTTGCCATCCCTTGAGTTTTTCTTGGCTAGTTTTCAGAAGTACATCAATCCTAGACCAATCCGCTCTTTTGTTTTCTGATATTTCATATTGATGACTAGGGTTAAAAAAATTCCAATCAATTTCTTTTGTCTAGCAATGGCTGTTTGGTGTCTGCTTCTTCAAGAAGGCGTTTCTGAATGGCCTGTGGGAAGCGGGGGCTACACTGTCCCATGCTTTCTATTGCCTTCCACTAGGGACACTGACCACCTCTTGTTTGGGGCTGGCCTCTTCTGTAGCCATGACCACCAGGAGGACACACCGGTAGCAACAAGTTATTGGGCTCCTATCCTGGATTCTCAGATTTTATGAGGCAAGAGGCCTGCAGCTCCAATGTGCTTATTAGCAAGGGCATACCCCCCAAAACCTGGAATTTTTTTTTCAGGGATATATATTTAAGTTTTTTAAACAAAAGCAACCTCAAGGAGAGTATTTTAAGTCTCTATGGCATTTAATACATTCATCAAATCTGTGCTTGCATTCTTAGAAATATTTTTCAAACTCATCTGTTGAATCACTGAGAGTACCTCCCTCACGATTTTCTTTACTACCTCTTCTATGTGGTCAAATCACTAACCTTTCATGTCCCTCTTCAAGTCCGATGGAGTGAGGTCAGGTACGTTGGACAAGAGGCATGCTCTTTTGCCAAAACTGGTGCACTGAGATGGCTGTGTGAGCAGGTGCATTTTCTTAGTGGCAAAACCAATCCACAAATCAGGTCTTTTTTGTCACACAGTTATACAATCTTTGCAGAACTTCTGAATCAGCAGTTCTCAACCTGTGGGTCGTGACTCCTTTGGGAGTTGAATGACCCTTTCACGGGTTGCCTGATTCATAGCAGTAGCAAAATTACAGCTGTGAAGTAGCAGTGGAAGTAATGTTATGGTTGGGGAGGTCACCACAACATGAACTATATTAGAGGGTTGCAGCATTAGGAAGGTTGAGAACCACTGCTCTAAACAGAAACCCTGATGAACAATCTGACCTGCTGAAACTACCTCCAAATGCATTGTGCCCTTCACATTAAAAACAAAAACAAAAACAAATGAACATCACCTTGCTCTTAGCTTTCACTCGACAAACTTTTTTAGCGGGTTAGGTGACAATGGTGTCTTCCACTGGCTTGTTAGATGTTTGCTTTTGGGGTTGTAAGAATGGCCCTGTGTCTCCTCACCAGAAATGACCTTGGGAAAAAGTCTGGCTCACTTCAGAGCTGTTCTTTTAAAGCATGGCATGTTTCCAGACAGCACTTTTTTTGCAGGTCACTCAGAACATCAGGCACAAACTTCACAGCGACCTTCTCCTTCCCAAATCAATCCATTAGCATTCGCTGAACCAAGTCCAGATAGCTTCTCCATCTCTTCAATGGTCTGTCATTGGTCTTTGAGCAAAAGTGCACGAATTTTGTTGACATTTACGTCCACTCAGGAAACTGACAGATGTTCAGAATGAGATTTCTCATCAGTATACACTTCATTTTTTTTTTGGCGGGGGAGGGAGTGCATTACTGGCCTCTGGTGGGAGTAGGAGGCCCAGCCTGGCTCCTGGAGAGCTGCTGCTGGACTTGAACCGCCAACCCAGTGGGCTGCAGTCCTGCACACAACCACTATGTCATTGGGGCTGAGCCATTTCATCATTTTTTAAAACATGAAAATCACTCATACCTTTGAGTTTTTTCCCAGGGCTCTGTCCTTGTCAGCTGAGGCCAACATCAGAATACTTTCTGTGTCATTTTTTCCAAGCAGGAAACATTTCACAGCCACACGCATTATCCTCTTAAATTGAACATTACAAAAAATGAGGCTCCAGAGAAATGGCTTTTTTGAAAAGAAAAATTCACCGTGCCCAGAGAGAACCTTCCAAGGTGACGCCACTGAGTGCACTAACTCAGAGCAAGTTGCTTGATGCTTGCCTCCTGGGAAAAATGTGTTCTGTGAAAGCTCCACCCAACAGAGCTTTTTTTCTTTTCCTTCATAGAGTGGGAAGGAAGGAAAGAAAGGGGTATTGGAGGGGTGTTTGCAAAGATAGTTCTGGTTTTAAGCCACAGAGTGGGCTTAACCTCTGCCTCATTGGGACTGAGGGCAGGATCTTATCTGCAGTGCTCTTACTGCGAGCTCCCAAGCCTGCCTGACTTCGGGCTGGTAGAGTAGAGCTGTCTCTAAACTGGACTTGACAAGCATGGGACAGGAGGCCAGGAAGCTGCTCCACGGTGGGCTCTGCAGTCAAACCCAGGAGGAAGATGTTGAGGTCAAGCTGCGCATCCATCTTCCAGTCACAGGGATCCCTGGCTTCACCTGTGCTGTCTCCTTCAAGCTGCCCTCACTCCCCACCCTCAACCCCTCCCCAGAACCATCCATAGCTAGCTTCATCACAGTGGTGAGCACCTCTGTACATCTCTGCTGTTCTTATTTCTGTGGTTATGCTTTCTAAATTAACGAGCAGATATTGGACAAATGAGTGGTCCAAAAGCCGTCTTTTAGTTTTTACATTAGTACTGATTTCTGCCTCATGTCCTCTCTTTGGACTCCAACCACAGTTGTAAGTGAGGAGTGGGTGGAAATGACTCGGCTCCTTTCTCTAGCCTCTCTCAATATGGTGGCTCTGCTGGAATTGCTTCTCCCTTGGTGTCACTGGTCATGCTTGAAATAGCGGTGCCATCACTTCCAGAGTCACAGTGGCACACATGCCCCAACCGTCGGAGACGCCGACAGATGGGTGGAGGCAGCAAGCATCAGCCATCCCATTCGGTGACTACTCCCATACCCATTGCATCACTATTAGGCTGTTTGTGGTGACTTGGGGCCGTAGGCACGCCTTGCTGATCCTGCCCTGAGAGTCAGCGGCAGGGCCATTTTTTCTTTCTGCACCTTCGTTTCTGCCTGCAGTGAGAAAATGGCCATAAATGAACTCACTTGCCCCTTTCTGTTCTAAAACTTCAAGACGCTGTATCTGAGCTGCTAACCAGGAGGTCAGCGATTCACGCCCATCAGCCATCCTATGAGACAAAGACCAGACTCTTCTCCTCTTTAGCAAGCTTTACCATCTCAAAAACCCATGTGGGCAGCTCTGAGCCAGAAACAACGCGACGGCAGTGGCTTTTCGTTTTGTGGGACATCAGACACTTTTTTTCTAATGCTACCTGTTGAGTAACTAATGAGGAAGTCACTGAAAGAAACCAAATCGATGCCAATTAAAAAAACAAACCCTTAAAAGAACTCTGTCCTTGTACATTTATATCAATTCCAGCTGCACAGCATATTTGAAAATAGACAAAGGAAACACCTTTATTCTACAAAAATTCTAAGAGTACAATCCATCAGGATAATAAAGGGAACTTCCACATGGTGTGTGTGTGTGTGTGTGTGTGTATGTGTGTGTGTGTGTAATTGCCAACATGGTTTATGGCGCAGGTGAAATTTCCAGAAGCAGTGGAAGAAGAGAAAGGGTGGTCTGCCTTGCATCAGGAGGAACACAGATCCAGAGGAGGGCATAGACCCGAGGAGACAGGCACCCAAACCAAAATCAGAAGGGGAGGGACGAAGGAGCACTGTGGGAGCACTGGGTGCAGGAGTCAGTGGGGGGAAAGTGTAGAAAGTCATTGGGACTATGCTACAGGCACAGGTAACTGGAGTAGCCACAATGTGAGTTAGTGTGCTTGTTGGAAAGAGACAAAGCTGCCAGAATAAGAACTATTCCTCTGGCAGCTGGGCTAGCTGGGGGGATACATAAAGAATATAAAGAGAGGAGCCCTCATCTAAGAGAAGTTGAGGGGGAGCACAGATTGTTATTTTACAGTGAATAGGTCTAGTCGTTGATATATTGATTGATTGTGTAAAGAATGAAATTGTGCTGTGTAAGGGATACAACCATGGTTAAGACATAGCCCCTTGTCCATAAAGAGCATGTCGCTTTTTAGGAGTTGGATTAGTTTTGTTGACATAATCCTGATACGACACCTGGTGATTTGTAGGAGAATGTAGGATAAATGTCTATGTATGTCAATACAACTTCTATGTTACCATTTTGGCATTTATTTATGTCCATTCCCTAATAAATGGTACTCAGTACTCAGATAGCACTAATAAACCTATCTACCTTTTCAACGTGCTTTTAGGGCAGAAATGATATACTTCAGGAAATAATTCTTAATGTGTTCTAAAGTACCTTTTTATGCCTCAGTAAACTTTCTCCTGATGTTTGAGAGGATTGTAATTCAAACGAAGAGTTAACTGTGTAGTTACTTGATGTCTTTATTAATGCATCATACCTTTTCACTATTCCTGCTTCTTCATCTCCACCGACTGGATTAGTCTAGTAGTCACTAATCCTAGCTCCTCATTTTGTCCACAGTAAGACAGGAGATAAGTTTCAAGGATTTTTTAAAAGTGAAAACAATCATATGCCCGAGATGATTTATAAGGAAAATGGATTCCAATTTTGTAGAAGGCATCATTTTTACATCCTTTTTTGTTCATATTCCGTTTTAGGAGAGAATTATTGTTTAGGCATTCATTTTTCCCAGCCTCCTTATACCTTAACTTTCAAGAGTGATAAGTTAACAAAGCAGGTAATATAGGAAGTGATGACTTGTAATTCACGAGATCAGCATTGAATCAGGAATATTTAAAAACTAGGAGCCAGCACACTATTCTGGCCATGATGCTTGAGTGTATTTTTTACTCCGACAACAGCTTCATTTGCATCTTTCTATGATATATCTAGTCTCTTCCAATTCACTGATCTTTTTTGCCATGTGATGTGGCAAAAAAGCCTTCTGGTAGAGATGAGTACCTGACGGATGAGTACATAGAGGCAGTGCCTTATGATGAAGATGATGTATCGAGGATGATTATTGAACAGTCAGCAAAAGAAATTTACAGATTGTCTATTTTATAGAGGACATTATAGGGAAATTGATTGAGGTGATCTTGCTACAGCATACAAAAGCACAGTCACTGAATTTAAAATACTACATGAAATTATTTAAGTGATGATTCCTTAACTAGGGATTCTGTGGGAGAGAAACTAGGTGTCTTTTGGAGATTCTAAAATACGAATCGGCTGAGAGCCAAAGACTAAAGATGAATAACCATTTCTCCATGAGAAACTGCAGGCTCTCAGATTCACTGTTTAGCTATCTGTTAAGTTCAACTACTGAAAGCACATCTCCATCCAGTGGATTGTGCTTCTAGCAGCCCTGTATGACTGAGTACAACTTGCTCTGAGTGTTTCCAAGGTGGTCCCTTTTACTGACGCCTATTTCCACTGCTGACTCACAAGGAGCGAGAGGCTGGTGGGCTCTTACTGCAAATCTTGTGATTGAACACTTAACAATTTTGCTACCGTGACTTCTTTCAAATAAATAGAAAGGGATGTTTTTAGACCATTTAAAACAGGAAGAAATGATTCTTGAACATCAAGGTAAACGTTAGTAAGATAGGATTTGTGTATGTAACTCCTAGAAACGTCTCTGTCCTTCACATTGGGCTTTGTTTTTATAATGAATGCCAGTCAGATTTTGATGAAATATGAATAATTTACTGATTTTTGACAGATAAACCAGTTGGAAATTCAATTCTATTTTAAATGATTTTACTAATATTCAAAGATAATCCCAAGAAAACAGGGGTAGGGTGTGTTCAACTTTTTTTTCTCGTGATACCCAGCATCAATAGTAACTAAGATTTATGGAGGCTTGGACTTTATTTGTAAAAATAGATGCGCATAAATTAATATCTTTCTCTTAGTACCACATTGGCCTGCCTAGAATTTCTCTAAAATAAAAGTGCAAAAATTTAGCCCCGTCATTTAAAACAAAGCTATTTTTTCCAGAGTCCTCCTTACTAGATTTTTGTGTTGCTCTTCTTCTTCCCTGGGAGAAAAACGAGCCTTTGCATTCCAGTAAAGAGTCTTGGAAACCCTTCAGGGGAAAACAGTTCTACCCTGTTTGTGGCTTCCTAGGATGTGTAATTGCCTGAATGCCCTTGAATTTGGTGTTGGGAGGCTCTTCTTCAGTTGCAAGAAGCAACCTTCTTTCACCTTGTCTGTCTTCTGGATTGCCCTCCTCATCCCACCAAGTACTCTGACTTGCCTGGCGTGGAGTTAGCTCTTTGTAGCCAAACTCCAGCTTGCACTCAAGTTAATTAGCTCCATTTTCAGCTCCGAAGTCATATCTTATCTCTCCCAGGGAGCTGTGTGCAGGTCTTCTAGACCATAGTGATCAGTCCCTATCTGCGTATGGGCAATCTTCACCAGACACTAAAACTCTCACACTTTCCAAAACGATGTTGTCATGTTATTTAGGCAAAATGCTGTGAAGAATTCATTGCCTGCTGTTCTCTTTCCTCGCTTACATTGTAACCCCTTGCACTGAGGGTCATGTCAAATATTTCTCGGATAGTGTGCTTCTTGGCATGGTCTGGTTGTCGTCGTCGTGTGATGGGCTAGAGCAGTGAGGTTCTCAACATGTGGGTCGCGACCCCTTAGGGGGCTCACAAGACCCTTTCATCGGGGTTGCCCAATTCATACCAGTAGTAGCAACATTGCAATTGTGAAATAGCAACATGGTTGGGGGGATCACCACAACACGAAGAACTGTATTCAAGGGTCTCGGCATTAGCTCAGGTCTTGAAACTCATTTGTGGGACAATGATGCCTGCATTTTAACAGCAATGAGCTAAAAAAAATTGCAATTGTGTTTTTATGGATTATTAGGCAAGCTCTTCATTGTTAGTAGTTTTCATGGGGTGGGGTGAGCAGTAACTCATTTTCGCCTTTCTGTTCAGTGGCTTATGTCCACACTAAATCAAAATGATTTGGAAAACGATCAGGCTAAATTAATAAGTGTCTGAAGTAAAGCATATTTTTCAAAAGCCTTATTGTGTTCACTCTCATACTGTATCTGTTTTTTTGTTGATGGGTGATTTTTTTTTTTTTTGCCATTAAAAGCAAATGTCAAGTCAAGGTGCTTCTGAGCTGTGATAACAGATCTCATTTGTCACGCATGTGTTTATGTGGAGAATGATCCTTGAGAACAGCTAGGTTGAACCTCTCTCTACTCTTTCATACACTCTAACCCTGTAACGAGCCTGTTTTTTAATCTTTACGTGTTTAACTGTTTGATATATACTTGTTTGACCTTGGCTAATTGTCATAAAACATGAATTAGTGGGTTCCAGTTTGGGAACATTTTCATGGTTTCAACTTCCACCCAAATGGCTAAGAAGCACCCTTCAGAAGGCACCTTTTCTGTGCTCGTGGGGCCCTGTAGTATTTCATCCTCTCCTGTAATAGCCTGTCAAGGAAAGACTGATAAAGGTAGTTGCTATTTAATGTGGGCATGCTACATGGGGCGCATGATACTAAGCACGTTCTTATAATTCCCTTACTTGCCTCCAACATCAACCCTCAGCTGTAAGTCTTATTTTTTTCAGTTTGTAAAAAAAGAAACCAAGACTCATGAGATGCTTTGTTCAGTGTCACATAGCTACACGAAGCCACCAAATAGCTCCTCTTTCCAGAAAGGGGTCACTAGAATCCTCTCCTAGACTGAGAGGCACGTGTGAAGTGGATATTTTACCATCACAGTATCCAGCATCCTCATGTGTGACCAAAAGCAGCGCTGAGCGATGTGATGGAGAACATGGGAAATGCATCATAGCTGAAGAAGTTATTAGTGAGATTTCTTAATTTTAGGGTGGCATCGGCTCTCAGATTCAAAATGTTACGTTCATAGTGAGCAGGACAGACCCAAGTCAATTCTGACTGGGTGGCCCAGCAGTCCGATTGAGCAGGACAGACAAACAGTTCACAGACAATGGCAAAACATCAGCCAAGAGTGGAGAGCCAAAGGGAGACACCTTGAAATCTAATCAGGGGCCTTGGGACGCCAGTTAATTCTAAGCCAGGGATCCTGTTTAAGGGTTCTGCATCTGGGAACCTGGAGGCTCTGGAAACAGTTTTTTCACTGTCATTAGCTATTCGCAAACCAGCCCTGACATTTTCAAGGATGTCCTACTTGGTTTTCTAAGGAAAATCCCCTTTTCCAATGCCTAAAACATTATAGGAAATTTATATACAAATTAGCATATACAGTGTACTAAATAAAACCCTTGTGATAAACTGAGGGTAAGGGAAGAGAGAACTGATTTAGCCTTCTGACTATTGATTCAAGGTTTGGACAAATCACTTAGGTAATCTGCAATTGAAGATGATAAACTCCCTTTTTCTAATTTCACAAGATGATTATAGTTTACATAAGAATTGTTTGTAGACTATAAGGCCTACTTGCAAGGCATTTTAACTTCATTATACAAATAACTGTGAGCTGTGGTTTGTGACCTTTGGAGTTTATGTATTAGATATTTAATATTAAAATGTATAAAATACTAAAAGTGTCTGCAAAGTTGCTTTGAATAAAGCACAATTCTGTGTCTGTGTATATCTTGCTGGGATAGTGGGTTCTATGAACTGCAAAGTCTGTGGTTCAAACCCTTTAGGTACCTTTAGAGAGAGACAGGAGGCTGTGTGCTTGGTCGTAGCTGTACAAACTCAGAGGGAAAGTTCTATTCTGATGTACACGGTTACTGGCAGTCCGAATTGACGCTGATAGTGAGTTTTATGTAGTTTGAGGCTTATGAAATGAATCAACAGAAGAATGGAGATAATCAGATTAAGGTTGACATTAGAAACTTACATATTATTAGTTGTCCTATCCACAACTATATCATCCATAATACAAATTATGTGAAAATACTCAAGAATGCAAAAATGCCATACATTAATACAATGAACTCTTATAAATCAAACGTAGATTTAATCCCACACTTGTTTTTCACTTTGTCATATTATGGTCACGTGAGTGCTGCTGTGATTCTGGGAAAGGTATGCCACCAGCATTTCAAATGCCAGCAGGGTTACGCGTGGTGACCAAATTTCAGTGGAGTCTCCAGATTTAGACAGCCCAGAAAGAAGGACTGAGTGAATCCTTCCTTGGCGGTGGTGGGGAGGCAAGTGAAAATCTGATGAGTAGCAACAGAACGTAGTGTGCTAGAGGGCTAGAGAGTGAACCGCTTAGGCTTTCAGGCACTGAGGAAGAGCTGCCCACCTCAATGATGTGAATGAAGAAAGTGCTCAAGAACCTTTACTTTTACTTTCTGATACCGCATGGGTCAGAGTGAGAAGAAACAGCAGGGAAGATCCATTAGTAATTGTAATGTGGAATGTACAAAATATGAATCTGGGAAAATTGCCCGTTATCAAAAATGAAGTAGAACACCTGGCCCATTTTGTACCCAACAGGAAGGCAAAGCTGATGACTGTGTCTATCATCGATATCGTAGGTATTAGCTCATTTCAGTTAAGAGATTGTATTGAAATAGACTGGGTCCCACTCCTACCAGAGGGCAGTGATGCCTAAATAAAAAATAAATAAATAAATAGACTGGGTCTAGCTATTGTAGGTAGAGAATTGTATTGTTTACATGCCTCGAATGTTAACTGGGAGAGCAATAGTGAGGGGCCCACTATCTGGCCTCCTCGGTGTTCTTTAACAGGAAGGAGAATCCAATTCCACATACGCCCAATGTTGATATCTATGAGGCAGGGGTCAGGTATGCCTCTGTCCTCCAGGCTTCTTTACCTTAGGTCAGTGGTGCTCAAACGTCGACTGCGATCTACTCGTTGATCGCAAAGGTAGTGTGGGTAGATCATATGGCATTAAAAAATAGATGCTAACTTCTCATCAATTCTGTCACTTAATTGATATACAGCACAGCCAATCAGTTGCAATCTTAGGTGTCAAACATGTGCAAACAACTGTGCTAAGTGCAGAAAAACTGACAAGCTAAGTTATCACCAATTTTTAGGCCTTGTTTTATTTGTTTTTTTCTCTTAAGTGTCAGAAAGGGTATTAAAATGAGTGCTGGAGCTGGACCAAGTAAGAAGATAAAAACATAACACTTTAAAGTCCAGAATACATGAACAGCTCTGGAACTTACAGAGGGAAAGTACCCAAACATGAGAAAATGCACTACCTCCTTGACTGCATTATTTGGTTCTTCTCGTTTATGTGAGTCAGCCTTTTCCCACATAAACATTACTAAGTCCCAAGTACCTACCCTTCCACCATGACTGGTATCATTTGGAAGTGTGCTTGAGGCTGGCTGTCAGCAGCTGCTATCCAGACTATGCATCCCTGGCTCATTCCATTCAGTGCAAGTCATCAGAGTCAACTCAGGTCATGACAAAAAATGTACATAGTTCATTGTGTTATGTTGTGCAATATGGACTTAGGAGGTTATGCAAGGGACATAAACATACATTGTACATATGAAGAAATCTCGATGCATTTATGAATAAATGTAACTTACAATAAATGTTTTGCATTTTTAAAGTTGTTCGATAATTTTGTCTTGATCATTTTTTTCCAATGATTTTATTGGGGGCTCTTCCAGTTCTTATAACATTCCATACATCATTTGTATCAAGCATATTTGTACACATGTTGCCATCTTCTTTTCCACATATTTTCCACTTGAGCCCTTGGTAAAAGCTCCTCTTTCTCCCTCTTTTTAAAAATAAATCATTTTATTTGGCGGGTCTCTTGATCATTTTATAAGTAGGTAGCATGCAGAAAAAATGAGCATGCAGAAAAAATGTGAGCACCCTCCCCTAAGCTGAGACCATCCCAGGACTTGCTCCTTATCTGCTGGGGTCACGAATCTGTTACACCGGCCACAAAACTCACAGACAATACTTACAGTTATGGGGTTTATTAGGGAAGTTCACATGATCAGCAGTGTTAAGGATGCAGTTATTTTATCTGAAGTGCCCCTTCTCAACTTGCCCCTTGCGTCTCCCTAGTCCTTAGTCTGCATTTAAGTTTGTGTTACAAAGCTGTTCTCATGCTGTCCCAAAGCACTCACCATTACCTGCTCCCTGGGCCCACTGTGAATCTTACACTCTAGCCATTGGTTTTGCTGCCACTATTCCTGCTACTCCTTTCTGCTTCTTTAGCATCACAGCTCTCTCTCTGAAGTGGAAGATGTCCAATGCAGGGATCTCAGAGTCCAAAAGACTTGCTTTCCTCTTGGTTCTTCTTGATGGTCGTGGTTTTTTCTATTCCTCTTTCTGAGCCGGTTCATTTTGTATCTAACAGGATGGCAAAACTGATGACTGTATCCTCGTTAGAATTGATAACGCCCAAGATGTATGGTTCCACTCAGTCATTTTGGGATGGGGGGAGTTGCACAGACTATATTTAGAAGAAGCCTAGCAAATAATACAATGTGCTGCAAACAGCACATTGATTATCAAATATTTCAAGATCTTTATGGAAGTAAACCTGTTAGCGTTAGGATAATATCACACATTTATAAGACAGGCCAGTGAATACAATACTATTGCAATTTATGCACCAACCATGAATGGCATGGATGAAGAAATTGAAGGTTTTTTACCAGTTTCTGCAATCTAAAATTGAACAAGCATGCCATCAAGACACATTTCTGGTCATTGGAACATGATATTTTAAAATCAAGAAGGACCTGTAGTTCAAAAATGTAACTCTGGTGATAAAAGCAGTCCTGAAATCACTTACGATTTCACAAGACTAGATAACCTGTTCGTTGAAATGCTATTTTTTTCCAACAACATAAATGTCTATAGTATGCATGGACTTTGCTGAGTAGAATTCACTGGAATCAAATCTACTACCATAGAAAGAAACGAAGAACCCTATATTGGCCAAACAAGGCCAAGGTCCACCTATGGAACAGACTATCAGTCGCTATGTGCAAATTCAGTTTAAAGTGGAGGAAAATTAAAACACATCCATGAAAGATGAAGTATGTCCTTAAATATATCCCACTTGAGTTTAGAGAACAGATCAGATGCACTGAACACTAATGATCAAAGTCAATATAAATGTGGAGATAACATAAAAGACTTGCATTATGTTTGAAGTAAAGAAAAGGCAAGAAATATAGAAAAGATCAAAGTGGTGTCAGAAGAAGTGTGGAAACTTGCTTTTAAACATAGAGTAAAATGAATGGAAGAGATGATGACCCTTCCATCCCCCAATGAGCAAATGATTTCAAATGTGGAGTCAAGACAGAGTAAAGCAAACATTAAAATGAAATATGCCAAGAGGAGGTGGAACTAGAATACCAAAAGAGAAGAGCATGTTTTTTTTTAAGGCCAGTATTCAACCATTTAATTGAGGTGACATGATCGAGAGTCAGTAGTATTGCAGGAAGACCTTGATAAAAAAACAAGGGTCCAGAAATTGATGGCATACCAATTGCGAAATTTTTGTCAATGAATGCAACAGGAGACACACTCACTGAGAAGTTAGCTACCAGACAACTGACTGGGACCCTGCTAACGAAAGATGATGTTACAACCTGCAGAAATCAATGAAGAATCTCATTCATATTGCACACAAGTAAATGAAATAGAGGAAGTCTTTTAATGAAGTTGACTGACACAGTGTCTATAACAATGGACTCAGATATAACTGTGATTTTGAGGTTGGCCCAGAGACAGCAGTGTTTCATTCTGTTGTGCACAGTGTTGATTTGAGCAGGGGCCTACTTGTTGGCAGTAGCAACAGGTATAAGCCTTAACGGAGGCCATCTTTGATTTATATGCATAGGACTTCACAGGTCCCTAGTTGTACCACAGTTACCCCCTACACTATAGCGGTTGAGTGACCCTTTCACAGGTGTCGCCCGATTCATAACAGTAGCAAAATTACAGTTATGAAGTGGCAATGAAAATAGTTTTATGGTTGGGAGGGGTTACTACACATGAGGAATTATATTAAAGGGGGGCAGCATTAGGAAGGTTGAGAACCACTGTGCTAACTGATAGGAGAAGCCACTGCTGTGTCAGTCTGTTTTCCCCAACAATTCTAGGGGACACAGCCCTATCCCAGCATCACTCCATTACCAACTGATACTCAGAATTGCTTCTGTCTCAAAAACCCATCTATAAATACCTCCCCCACTCCCAAATCAGAATCCATACTTTATATTTAGTTTGTGAATTTAGCTAATCTATTTCATCTGAAATTACTCTTTCTATTGTCTTTCCCCATCCCCATGACTCTGACTTTTGTAGGTAACAGACCAATTGTGTTGGAAAACGTTCCAATTTGTGTATCTCCCTCCCTTCCCCCTCCCCCCCACAAGTCATCCTTGTTCCTCTGTCTCAGCATTTCTTGAGATCTGTGCCATTACAGCTCCAGGCTTGGTTAGAGTCAGGTGTGTGCTGTCGCGAAGACTCCTTCCTTGGCGATGCTGGTTGCTTTGCATTACAGCTCATCAGGAGACACCTGATGCCAAGGTGTTCCATTGTCGGTGATGGCCACTAAATAAACCTGTTCTTACAACGCTACGTGGTTTCTTTTGCAGTTAGTAAATGATGAAACTGAATGTTCCTATTGCTTAATAGCGTCAAACCTAAAAAGTCAACAACCCATAGTTATCGAGTTGTTTGGACTCCTTAGTGTCCCAATACAGGGCTTTTGAGGCCGTACATCTAATGAGCAGATTGCCTCATCTTCCTCCCACAGAACAGCTGATGGACTTGAACTGCCAACATCATGGTTAACAGTTCAACACTTAACTGACAGGGCCACTAGGGCTATCTTTGATTCATCGGGATCCTGTTGTTTTGGCCTACAAAGTAGTGAATTTTTCATTCTGTTGTTTCTTCTGTCATCCTTATTCCTCCATCAGCGAGGCATGGGCATGTCCTCTTCTTTACTATAGCAGGATGCTCTTGTGGCCTTAATGACCATGTCCCGAAATACAAAATCACTTCACAGTCACCATCCATGTTGGCAACTGGGATTTACTGCTCTTCTGGTTTCCAGGATTGCTGGAGATTTCATTGGCTGTGTGTGGGTGTGTATGTGTGTTTTCTTTATAAAAGAAGACAGTAGTTTGCAACTTCAAAGTATGTGAAACTCAATGTGAATCATGAGTGCCAACGTGGTATAGGTTGACTCGAGGGGATGGGGTTAATCAGAATAATTCCCCCCTCCAAGTTATACATGATAAAAGATCTTAATCATTTTTTCTTTTATTTATGAGATGCTCTTTTCTGAAAGTCTCTGAGTACCTTAACCAGAGTATAACTGAAAACAAGGATGTCAAAAAGGCACATTTAAATTGTTCTCAAAATCAATCAAAAATAATGAGGTGCTGGGAAAAAGTTGTATCCCTGATAATTACATCTATCAGTATCAGAAAACAAAAGAGAACAATCAGGGAATGACAATCCCACTCCCAAGTAGCACATTAAAAAAGGCTAATGAAAAAAAAAAAGGTCTCTTTTAAAAATTGTGCTAAATTAGCATTTCAAGTAAATTGACAACTTACACGTTGAGAAAAGGCCAATCTAGGGCCAAACAATGGAAGTTCTGTTTCTCCTTTCATCTGCTTTTGAACGAAGTGCTTTCCCATGACTTTGTCTCAGTAGCCACTATTGTCCTCAGAGAGGTGTCAGTAGTGCAGTACACTGCAAGGGGCAGGGTCACATCTGGATTATTGGGCTTCATTCGGGGTTCTACTCGTGAAAATGCTGCTCCTGAATCAAGGGAGTCAGGTGAGGGCAAGTTTTTCAAAGCATTCTTTTACTGTCTCCCCTTGTTTCAGTTGGAAAAGAGGTTCAAGTGACTGTCACAAGGGATTCTGGATGTTCTTTGTGACTCCAGACCCTAAAGGTAGGACCATGGGAGCAGAAAAGTAGGCCTGACCAGAAATCACAAAGAATTCCTTCATATATCACTGCTTGATGGAACTAAAGTAGGGTGACCTCGAAGGAAAGAGTTTTGTAAATCAGATACTGCTAACAGGTCAATAACCCTTTCCTTAAAGTTAGTCTAAAGAGCCCTAGTGGAGGAAGGGGTTGTGTGTTGAGCTAACCACAAGGATATGCCAACTTCTTAGGGGGGAAAACATGAGGCTGTCTGCTTCTGGAAAGATTTACAGCCTCAGCACCATGAGGTTCTATTCCATCCTAATCGCTATGAGTCAGAGTCCACTCAGTGGGAGCATGTTGGCCTTGCAGTAAAGATGGTCTATGCTGGGGTCTTCCAAAGTTCTTGCCAAGGGTCTATAGTTATAATGACTGATGCTTTTAAGGGTCACCGGGAAAAAAAAAGTGCTGTTTAATTGAGGGTAAAAAATGGACATTTTATCACAACTTTTTAAAGTAAAACCCTAACACATTATAATTTGCACATCAGTGTTCTGCATTTGGGAAATTGAATGATGGAGCTGTGATCTTTGAAAACCATGGTACATCATTTTTGATCACATTTATGTTCTTACCTCATCTAGCTAAATTTAGAAGCTTTTAGATACTATGGCTTTGAAGATAGAAAGTAACAGTTTAGATACTGTCTTAAGAGGAAAAAGGATGTGTGTTTGGATTATCAATAGTGACAAAAGCACTTCCTTTCCATGGTAAGAAAACCATAAAAAAAAACCTTATATACATAGATTTTCAAATGCATCTGTTTATTTTGAAGATAGCAGTAAATGCTGGTTTTTGTTTTGTTTCTTTTGGAGCTTGTCAAGTGATTTTATTCTTTACTATTATGGAGAGGGTGAGGGGCATCCGAGTATATTTTGTGAACATATTCATCAGTCATCATTTTTGGAGACACTTTTGACATACTGTATGTTTTACTGTGCTAACAAGAGAAAAGGCTAGCCATTAAGTTTATGCTTCTTTGTTTTTCAGTATGGTCACATATCAGGAATAATGCTAGAAGTATGCTAATAAACAATATATAATGTAGGCCATCTGGGAGTAAGAAATATTTTCTAACTAGTTCTAAAGGGAAATATTGTTAAAAAAAGGGGGGATAGATGTTATTTATGCAACACATGTTGCTCTCTCTGTCACCATCGAAAGCATCTTGTAAACAGCGCAGGGTAGTAAATCTTCCATGGTGATTGTCAGGGTTGTTCAAGGCTGTGTTAGATTTAGATTCAGCATACTCACTCCACAATATGCCTAATGTACAAAGACTGTTAGATTGTTTAGGCAGCAGCTTCTGTTGGAAATATGCCTGCGCTTCTGTGGGTGACGGGAAAACTGCTGCAGGAAAGAAAGGACACAAAGTTAAATTTCAATCACTAGGAACATTTTCTATTAACGACACCTGTCATCTCGATCTCAAATAAAATAAATCCAAATTTTTTGTCTCGGACACTGATTTTGTTAAGTTCCACAAGAACTCAAGCCTCTCCTAAGCCAGTGTCATTTACAGACTGGTACTTCCTGTCATTTTATTGCTAGGTTGTAGACGAGAAGAAAATTCTACAAGAATACATTCATCACAATGTCACGTATGGGATTCTACGAAAGGCATTTTTCTAGCATTTGGGAAGTTTTCCAAATGGATCTCTTATTAATGGTTTCTTGTGTTTTCTAAAATGAAAATGACTGTGCTACCTTTCAAGTTTCACCGTAGAGTGGTTGGTGGGAATTGAGGAAGCATAATAGGAGTTTATGTACTGAGTTCACCTGTTATGTACTGAGACATAAGGGGGACAACAGTAAGAAGTGGTGAAGTCATAAAGCGCTTTTTATTATGTGAGCCTGGCATTTCGATTGAAATTAGATCATCTATCTTCATAGCTGTTGGCCACATATACATCAGATCTATCTTTCCAGTTTCTTGGGTCTCAGTTCTTTCTTAATTTATGATATAAGAATTCTAAGTCCTGTCCAATCCACTTCACAGAACTGTTGAGTGAAGTCATCAAGCAAGTCTAAAATGTTCCTTATGATATGTTTTACAGAAGGAAATAAGCATGTTTAAATGTAATGGACATCTTCAGAAACATTCTCTGAATTCAAAAATTCAGCTCCAAATGATCACCTCTGCATCTTTTAGCTTACTCTCCCTAAAATTTGAACTTCCTCACCATTGTACTTATGGCTATCAAAAAACACCACAACAATTATGTTGGTAGCAGGCCGATGCCTTGTTAGATTGAGATCTCTACTGAGGTGTGCCATTCACTCATACATTCAGGTACATGGGAACAGGTGCACCCAGTGCTCACGTAGCCTCTTTTTCCTGCAAGGAAAGGCTTTTTGAAGTCTTCCCTGTGATTTAAAAGCTGCATGTACTACAAGTGAAGGTGACTACGATGAATTAAGAATAAGATTTTGTTCAGTCCTTTCAAAGTAAAGAGAAATTTAGGTCACATATAAAGGGCAAGTACCAATTGCCACTACATTGGATCTTAGCATTTACTGTGTGACTGATAGTCTAAGGGATCCATTTTCGAAACTTAGCCATGTGCTACTGGACTTTTTTTTAATACTCATTTCTGTTTTTCAGTTTAGGAATCTCCAAAACCGTCTTGGGCCATAATTATGTGCCTTGGTTTCTTCTACATGACTTGCAGCTAAAATGGTGGTGGAAGGATCAAGCCACAGCAGCCTTAGGACGGAGCTCACAGACTGGTGCCCGGGAAACCTCACAGTAGCTTAGTTGGCTAGTAGCCTGAGACAAACCGACTCTCAGAAACATGCTAGATGTAGGGTTGCGGGTTCACAAAGCAACAGTAAAATGTGTTTGTGTCTAAGTAACTCTGTCTGTACTTGTTTTCTCAGAAGAAGACCTACCAGTGCATCAAGTGTCAGATGGTTTTCTACAATGAATGGGATATTCAGGTTCACGTTGCAAACCACATGATTGGTGAGTGACACTCAGCCTTATTAAAGATAGATTTTTCTCCTACTTGTGTTCATCTATGCTTATATAATTAAACAGAATTAAAGAGGAATTAATTGTTCAGCCATCCATGGTTTACCTAGGCATGATTGATTTTTTTTAATTCCTATTATTAGGCCTAATAAGGCATTAGCACATTTTATTTTCTGCAAGGGCTAGTTTAGACTTCTGCAGAGAATTATATATCTACTGCCAGTCAAAACACAGGTGATTAACAAATTAAACTTCTAATCATTTTTGCATTATTGAAAACTAACAGGAATGGTTAATGAACTGGATGTTAGCTTTCCATAGAGTTTTAGACAGGTTTTAATTTCAGAAGTTATTATGGTAATGGCACTGCTGTGTGTTACTTAAGCATCTTTGTTTCCAAATCTTAAGTGGTTGAATCTTTTTGTGTGTGTGATGGGGGAACATCAATAATTTAAATTGCCAGGAAAATAGTTTTAGATCTATGGTCTAAACCCTCTGAAAAAAAATTTTGTGATCATAAAGATCATGTACAGAATTAAGTAATCTTTGTTGTCATTACCCGTCAAGTTTTACAGGTATTATTAAAAAGACACTTTGGCTAGAGATCTCTGAATCCACACTAGGCGAGTGGTTTTTTGCAGGGTGGTGGGTGGGGGGGAGAATTTTGCAATAACCATATGGGCTAGAACCCAGGGATAAAATTTTCACTTATTTATATGGCCTTATTATCCCTGAAATTCCTCTGGGGTTACCGCCTATGTTTTTAATTTGATAAGCGCTTAGTAATAACACTAAGAATTTTACCAGCCAATTAAACTTTATCAAGCAGATCTTTTATCTACTAGTAAAATGACAATTGCTATTGCATTACACTATTTTTGTAACTCATTTGTGTTTTTATACTTTGCGAGCTTTTTATTTTATTCTCATCTCATAGTATTCTATCATGCTATAAATAATTGTGATATGGTATAAAAAAAGGTCCAGTTAGCTTCATGGACTCCTGTTATTGCACTCTTTAAGGCAGGAAAGAAAACCCAGTGTTTCAAACTGTGAACTTGTTTTCTAGAGGAAATGGGTTCCTTTATTCATGCATAAGAACTATTCCTAAAATGTCCAATAGAAGAGTTGTACTCAGCTTTCATTGCAACTCCTGAAAATTAACAACAGCGAAACTTTGAATAATCTTGTATAATGAATGATGATAAATCTAAAAGCATGTTGGAAAAGGATGGTTTTTTATGGATTTGCTTTAGAGTTTTTTAAATGACAGATCTTTAGGAGGTTCATTGTTCATTAAAGATGGAGTGCTTATTAGTGAAAAATGGACCATGTGACTCAGAGCTAAAATACCGATCACTTTATTCTAGGCACCCCCCCAACTTCACTAATAATCTGGTTGCATTGAACAGCATGTACTTATACACGTCAGAAAAACACTGACACTTTTTCTGAGTGTTTAAAAGAAAAGGAGGGAAGGTGGGGTGGAGTGGGGCAGCCAACTTCAGGGATCTACCTAAAACCCCCTACACGGGGACAGACACTGGGGGAGAGGGCAAGGGGTGACTTCAAGCAGTGTAAGTTATGACAAAACAATAATTTATGGAGTATTGAGAATTGGTGGGGGAGTGGGGAGCAAGGATGGAGGGGAAGGGATGGGAGGCTGAGGTCAGAGGCTCGGATGGAAAGGTGGAGGTTCAGAGAGTGATGACGGCTGCAGGCATGTGAAGAAGCACGGCACAATATATGTATTTATATATTATGAGAAACGATGTATGAGTCCCCAATAGGATGATTAAACATGAAAAAAAAAGAATAATGAGGGCAACATATGCAAAAATGTGGTTGATATAGTTTATGTATGAATTATTATAAGAGCTGTAAGAGCCCCCAATAAAATTATTTAAAAAATAAAATTAGGAAAAAGACCACATATAAGAATTTACAGTGATATCCGGCCCCCCCGCCTGTAGCACCCCCACCCAACCCCCTGTTGCAATTTCTTCAGTTAGGGATCCTGTAGGAAAAACCGCCCTCCATGATCTTGTAAAACTTCTGTTTGGTGGGGCAGGGGGAGGGAGCTGGAAAAAATGAGTCATGCGAATATGTTCTGTGTGTTTGATTTCTTGAGTTCCTTGGTGGCAGTCATTCATGCTGCTGCTGCATGCTGCACTTCAGCGTTGACTTGAAAGCAGGCATTTCCTGGAAAGTGGCCGCTTGTGGAAATTTTAATGAAACATGATGGGGTCATGCTTTTGATGAGTTCTGTTCTAGGTAAAATGATCTTTGGCTCCCGATTCCTTATTTACCCCAACTGAATATGTACCTGTGTATTCCGTTGAACAAACGGAACAAACTGGGCCTATTTCTCCCTGCACTAGTCAGGCCAGTTTGCACTGGTGGGATCAGAAGGGAGAGTGGAGTACCAGAGGACTCTTTATTGGGCTCATGTTCATAGCGTTTTGCCCCCAACCTCCCTTGGCTTCTCCTGGCCCTGCTTCTTAACGTTGTCTTCCGCCCATTTTCTTTGTATTTATTTTATATTCCTTACATCATTAGTGCTTTCCCAAGGCGTGTTTCCCTCTACCTTCCAGTGGATTAATTTGACACTCACCTCCTCTTGGGAGCCAAGCATTTAACAATTCACCTTCCATCAGAGAAGCAAATTCTGTTCCTTTTCACTGAGGACCTAGTTATTTAATATTCATGCTATTTTTAATAATAAAATATGTGATTCTCTTGCACTTGAGGCCTAAACAAATGAATTGCATCCATTTAATTGTTCTATCCGTTGACCATACTGCCAAGTCCTTAAACTCTCTTCCTATTGTTAATATCCAGAGAAAGCATCACAGGAGGGTGTCACAAAGGCTAAGGTATCCTTTTTTAAAAAAGCCCCAGTGTGGTGTTTAGTCTTTCAGATGAGGCAGGCAGCATTATTCTGCAGACCGAGCTACCCCCAGTGAGGGGAGGTAGTTTTAGGTTCTGTGTGTTTGACTTAGTGTGTGTGTGTTTGGTCTAATAATAAAAAAAATAATAATCTCAAGTAGATATTTCACAGGGTAGAGGGATTAGGGCCAATCTGCAAAGCCTCTTATTCTTCTTCAGAGGGGAGAGTGTTTTTACAGACTTGGGTTTATATTTCAGTCAGTCTAGAGCATGAATTATGTCATCCGACGGAAAACAAAATCTGCAGATGACCCAATGCGTTGTGACTCTAAATCCCTTCTGCAACCACGGCATTTGAATTGACTTCTATGCCACACACACATATTAATGCCATTTCAATGTCAACCAAACTCCTGTTTCTGTCTGGATATGCTGGTTTCAGCTGCTGGCCAGGGAGCTTGGGGAAAGGAAAAACCCTGGATGTTTCTACCAGGAACAGAGCTGGGACACTCTGCTAGAGTGCCGTTTTGCAGTTAGGTGTGGACACATGCTCTGAGTTGCAGGAATAATTACTGAGTAAAAATGCACTGGGGATTTGACGTATATCTATTAAGGAAGAAAAAGAACACCTCCCTCTCTCCTACCTTCTGACACCATTTCAGTAAGAAATCAAACCAGTAACTATTTAGGGGTTTCTTTGAGCACATACAAAGACCAGAGCTACAAAACATTTTAACAGCTTTCCTGGGGAAAAGATTTCCTCCTTTTTGAAATCTGTGCAGATGAGAAACTGTTTTGCGTTTCTTCCTCTGTTGAGTTCACATAGTTTATGTTGGCTTTTGACCTGAGAACACAGAAGTCATTGTGTATTACAATACCCTTAATTGACTCTTAACCCTTCTCATCCAGTCAGCAGAGGAGAGTAAATATTTATTGTGATTTTCCTCTTTGAGGCTTCTGCTATTACTCTTATTCGGTGTGGATTAATACAAAAAGAAATGAAAGCAGAGTATTTGGTGCCAGTGAAGGGGCTGCTTCCCATAAAATTATGAGGCGCAGCAGCGTTTGTCGGGGCTCAGGATACAGAGCCGTTAGGCATGAGATAATATAAAGAGATCACGTTGCCAAGGACTATTTATGAGAAGCTTAATTTTTTTTCACTCTGATAATTCTTGACCAATAATTACCAGCCTCTAATGATCTATTTTATTTAGAAAGAAATTCCGATCACTACAGAGGTTGGCATTGCAGCTAGCGCATAAATCCCCAAAGAGACGAATGTGTTCCAAACAGCCACAAACAACTGTCTCATGAAACACAGTGAGCAAATTGCGAGCGGCTGGTGGTAGACAAGCAGCAGTACATTTACCTTCGAAGGCCAGTCAGCTTGACAAAGAAATGATCAAAGGGGAGAAAAACCATTATCCTCGGAATTTGCTGCTGCAATCAGAGAGACTTTGGAGGACAAGTGATCAGGGTATAGCCCTGGTCATTGTCAGCTTCCCTTTCGAAGTACTTGGATGGGGAATAAGGAGAGGAATAGAGACAAACGAGTTGCTTAAGAATTAATTTTTAAGAACTCTGTAGAATTGATTTATAAGTTCGACTAAATATATTTATATTTCCCACCAGATCAGAATGACCCTTGGCTATAAGGGATCTTCTAACTGAATCTTAACTGGAAGAGATTCCTGTTGTATGGAAAAATAGGAAAATCCAGACATAGTACTATTTGACCTGTTCTGGACCAATCTAGAGTGATACATATGTGTAGTATTTGGTGTGGGGAGCAGGGCAAATAGATTTTTCTCTCAGAGAACTGGAATTTGGCACTCTAAGTGGCACCTAATAGGAAAGTACTAACGATCTTGGCTATTTTTCAAATCCATTTCTATTATACAACGTCCTCTGAGAATGCCCAACTATCCTATAATCCATGTGGACATGTAAGTCCACTGTGTTCTATCCTTCACATGATATACATCCCTGATGTCAAGACAGACAGCATAGCTCAGCTGTGCACAGGATGGTGGGATTTGGGCCTGTTCTTAGGGCAAGTGGCACTCAGACATTCTGCCATGGGTTGGATGCTCAAGGTCACCAATGCACTCTTGCTCTCTGGTGTCTTTAGTGGATGGTGTATGCTCAGATTGATCTTCATTCAAGGTGGGTGACATTCGGTATTGCCTCTGATGCTGCTCAGCCAGAGCGCCTCTGCTTCAGGAAGGACTAAGAGCAGTATCTTGAGGTCTATAATTGTGAGACATTGAGCTCCGTGTTTTAAAGGGAAATGTCCAAAGATCTCGATCTCTGCATATGAAGATGATGGGCCATGCTGTGCTTTAAACTCTGTTATTACTGGCCATCAGTTCATACACAAAAAGAATACAAATGAATATACAATACTCCATGTATGGGCTATCATCTACCTCCATGCCACCCAAAGAAATCCAAAGCCATGAATGTGCTGGAGCTTAGATTGACATTCATTCCAATCTGGTAGGCTATTGAATCTTTTTTGGGGGGGTGGGCGGAGGGAATCTTTTTTTTTGATTGCTTATGAAACCCAGAGATTTAAGAAATAAGCATTTGGTGGGAAATCTGATGAAATATCCTGGCTTATTTCATCAAGAGCTGGATTTAAAAAGATGAAATCTGGGCAGCTTAATGGTAACAGAAAGCGACCCTCATGTGGGCAATGCTGGCCTATTTGGAAAGCCCATAAAGGGTTTCTACATGGACCATACAAAAGGGATACTTTCTCTTTAATAGCCATCTGTACAGGAGAGATGAGAAGTGGGCCAGGTCATCTCTCCTCAGCTGTCATGATATTAACGTAGGTAATGGAGCAAGCTCTGCGTTCTGCTGGGTGTTGTTTTTCATAGATGTTCATCGATTTACACAGATAATTCTATTTATTTCTTAGAGTCGGTCCAAGCGAACCAGCAGAATAACAAACACCAAAGCATTTCAAATGACTTTTATCTTTGTGTGGAACCTAACTTTTGTCTAAAAAAATAAAAAAAAAATTGTGTCACACCTACTGTGCAGATGGCGGCATGATTTGTAAACCAGCCAAAACATTTAAACAAAATGTGCGATCTGGGGATAGATTGAATAAAGGATAAAATGGAATGTGGGCCACAAATTCTAATAATCAGATGATTTTAAGTTGTGTGTAGTGTGGAGCGCTGGTCGCAGGCCTAGCAGGGAAAGCTTGCCAATGACAGCAGGGTGCCTTCTAGATCTCAGGATGGGCCGAAGCCTGGTAGGCCTCGGTTTGAGAACTGTGTGTTTGCTGTGCAGCTGGCTGCTCTGTATGGGGACATCAGACAAAACTTATGTAAAATGAAGTGTTATTGCTTCATATGAAATTGTTCAGAGAGGGGATTTGCAGACAGTAACTGAAAACAAAATCCATGGTGCCAACGAAGCCGACTGTAAATATGAGGAGGGCTTAATTACTTGCGCCATTTAACAGAAATTTAAGAAGTTTGCAGCAAGGGCCGACCAACGCAGGCTTCGGTGGACCTGCCTACCCAGGGCAGACAGGGGGCCCTGGAATGTGTGACCCCAGCCTTCCGAAAATGCAGTTGATGGAAGAGGAAAGTCAAGGAGAGACCAGACTCTTGAGTTACGAGCTTTTGGAAGGAAGCACGGTTCTCAAGCTGGCCCTCTTTTCAGTTCTCATTTCTCACATGGAAATGAGGGAAAATCCTGGTTCCTCTTCATTCCAGGGACCTGCCATTAAAAAGCAAAGCAGGGCATTTGGTGTTTCTGTCTAGACCTTGCAGCTTTGATTGACTCACGACAAAAATACCAGCGGTTAATGTAGTTTGCCATTTACAAGCCCCAAGCAAAGTGCCTGCCATGTTTCTGGTCATGTTCCTCTCCTGTGAGGCTGGGGACAGACAGACTAAAGGTTCCAATCGGTGTTGCTTCTTCCCAACGATGCGGAAGAGCCGAAAGAGCAGGGGAGGGCAGCCTCTTTCCCAGGCTCTGTACGCAGACAGACACGAAGATGACAGTCTGTGCAGATGGCTGGGTAGGGCCCTGCGACTGGCTGCTGTACAAGGCAGACCTTCTGGCTCATTCTCTCCTCACCTTTGGCTTGCCCTAGAATTTGCCCCAAGTCCTATCTGTTTGCTCACTCCCTGTCTGATATGTTCATTATTGAAAGTGGGGTTCTGTTTCTGGGTGGAGTTTGCAACAAAACAAAATGTTCTTGCCTGAAGGGCGCCGTGGAGAAGCGGCATGTGCGGCGCTTGCGGGCAAACCCAGAGACACAGACGGGTGGTGTGCACGCACACTCACGCGCACTCACACCTCCCCGCGCCGTGACCTGTTTCTGAGGACCAGCTCATGCGCGTGCACAGACCGGGTCTCTCTCGTGACCCATTGCTGAGGGTTATTTGGCTCCTGATCCTGCCCAGCAGTAAACAAAGGGGAAGGAGTTCGTCTGGAGGGTGGGTGTCGAACTTCAGCTGCTCAGATGGTTGCTTTCCGTGAGCTGATGGGGTTTCGTAGGTCACCTTTAGAATTATGCCTATGACAGCAGTAGCTACCTGCCAAGATGGCAAGGTATCTCACAGCTCTCAGGATGGCGCCTGTGGCCCGGTAGGCCTCAGTTGGAGGGGTACACATTTGCTGGGCAGCTGGCAGCTCTGTATGGGGCAGCCGTGTGGGCTGTTAGGGAGCTGGAAAGGAGACAAGCATGAAATTTCTTCTAACCCCAACTCTGTTTTTCTGTACTGTTGGCGGCTTCTCAGTTCCTTGACAAAAAAACCAATCAGGCCCCCTTTAATCCGCCTGTGATTACAACTGGTATAAAAAGAGAAGCATAATGAGGAAAAATGCCTCGTTTTGTTGCCTTCAAAAGCCAACAAATTGGAGTTAACTTGACAGGAAGTGGCTTAATAATTAGATTATTTATTTATTCCTGACACATATCCCCCTGTTACTAGTCTCAGGAGACCCTGTAGATGGTACGATTTTCAAGCTGCCATTACTTCGCTGTCTTCTGTGAACAAAGAAGCTACTGTCTATCAGTCAATTAAATGCACTCTTTAAGCAGAGGCTGCGAAGTCCTCAGTGGAGAGAGCCCTGGGACGTTGTGGCTGATGAGTCTTCCCTCTGTACTGTACATCACACTCTCAACTACAGTCCCCACAGAGACGGAATAAAGTCATGCATTAAAATATCACTTGTTGATTTGTTTGCTAATGAAGAGCCATTGAAATGTTTGTGTATTTCTTTGGCAAAATTGTTGATAAAAGGGACGACTTGCCTGTGTATCCTAGTTCAGCTGCCACAGGCACTGATTTAAGAATGATTAAAATGAAAGCCCACCAAACGATGGAATGAAGAAAGCAGTTCTCAGATCATGGGAGTTTTCTGCCTATTTTTATCCAGTTAAATGAGTCATGGCAGGAAAAGTCGAGAGAGGGTGTCATTTCAATCCCTGGCTTTCATTGCATCCATCCAAACACCTTGTTTTCTCTGACATAAGAATGTTAAGTCTTTACCAGTGCATCTGAAAGCAAGACCCATTCAGGGTGGAAATGTAATTGAATTCCTCTGTGAGGTTAATGTTTTTTTCAAGTTTCTCTTTATTTATTTTTTTGGGATGCGAATAGCACTTTCGAACCCATTTCTTTAAGGCAATGAACTTTTCCTAGGGAAAGCTAGCGAGGCTTTTGAAGCCAACTTGATGAAAGGAAGCATCCCCATTGGAATCTCACTGCCATGTGGGCGGCATTGGGTTAGGCCCTTCCTGTTCTTTGGGTTCCTCTTCCTCTCACAGTATTTTCATGTAAGTGGGGTGTGCCTTCGCAAGCAGTGCAGTGTGTTTTGTGGGCCACCCCCCCATCCTTAATATGTACCACAACTTTTTCCAGCCCAGCATTTACTGTGTACAAAGAGGGACTTTGCTGGGCTTCAGGTGACTTTCTATCTTGACGAGTCCTTCTGGTGGTTAAGTGGGTGGCCTGCAGGTCTGTGTGGGCCGGAGGGCTCAAGTAGTATGGTGATGGCGTATGGCGCTGTCTTGGAAAGCCAGCAAGAGGGGATTTCAGCAGAGGCCACTGGACTCTAAGAAAGCATCCCCTCCTCTTCTCATCGCACTTTTTAAAGATCAATCAAGGTTCTTAACGACAGAATCGTTTTCATGACTACCTGACAACAGGCTGTAAAGAATTAATTCAAGCCGCCGTCAAATGGTCCTATTCTTTTTTTTTTCCTCCCCACCTTGTTATTCCAAGTCATTTTGTTAGAAAAAGCTTAGCTACTCGGAGGTGTTCTGTAATAGAAAATGAATTCGAAGCCCTTTCATTAATTGGTGATTAATATATTTCAGGATTAGTTTAAGCAGGGCCCTACCTCCTGCCCAGTCAAGTATGTTCTGGTTAATATCCAATTATCTGCACCTTCCTAGTTATTATGTCTTAATATTTCGGATATGATCACCAGAAACTTGAGAGCCATGCTAATGAGGAGCGGAGAGCAAAAATGAACCAATGACGAACTCAGTGATCCTTGGCTTTCTTTCCCCCCCTATCATCTCCCTTCAGCAGAAGCTGATCCCTGACTGAGAAGTAACTTTCAGCAAGAGCGGACAAGGGTGAGAAGACTAATCGTTTCCGCTCTTAAATAACAGTCAGATGTGCTCCCCGTCTGGAACGACAGCTAGACGCACTACCGTCTGTTGAATGACATTCTTGGGAGAATAAGAACGAGCAGCCACGAGATGTTTTCCACACTGTCGACGGCACATTTTTCAGCCTTCCCTTTGAACGCAGCCACAAGATGCCGCCGCTCTTAAAAGCTTGTTTTAGTTCGGATTAATTTGGAGATCCCGTTTATATTTCACCAAGGAAAGTCTTTTCTCCTCTCCCTTCTTCACCCAGGGTATCACCATGGGTCACCACAGGTTACACCTCTCCTTAAAGGTTTTTTTTTTTTTAAGCAGGCAACAATTTCCCTTTTGACGGGCCTGACTTAGCTCCCGTAGCAGTGTCTGCTCTAGGGGTGTGTGCTGTTTTAAGCCCCGTCGCTTTAAATAGTGTGCTTTGTGTACTGCCCCCTTTATATGCTATATTGTAATGAAGCAACATCAGTAAATTGCAGTGAAGGGTGATTGTTGCATGGGGAGGACTACTACACCTTGGGGTCCATTTGCACCAGATTATTCTTTTTATTGTTATTATTACTTCCCATCTTCTTTACTCTCTTGCCGCCGAACTTGCTGTCGGCCACTGGCGCATCACAGAGGGGATCTCTGGGGTGGTCGCAGACATCGTGTTTCTCATAGGTACCCACCAGTCACCGTTCAGTTCCAAGCTCAGGCATCCTGAGTGGCTTTGTGATGCTCTGTTGATGCTAGTTGACTCAGTTGGCTTGGCTTGTAATGCTCCTCGATGTCATCTGCCTAAAAGAAAAACATTAGCTGAGAGGAAAAGAGTCAGGCCTCTCTTTTCCTTTTCTTACACCTCACATTTCGTGAAGATGTTACAAATCTATAGGGAAGGTGATCAACTCTTCTCTCTACCCATCCTCATTGGCCCCTTCCCCCAGAGAAGTTGGATCATTTACGAAGGGGATCTAGGGGAGGTTGCTGCTCCAAGAAGAGATGGGTGCTTTCAGAGGTGCTTAGGTCGCCCTAAGATGGAATATTCCATGTGTGCATTTCCCACAGTTATTTACAAACGGCCTATTTCCTGCACCAGCCAACTGCTTTCACTCAACAACCAGTAACAAAATGATGGGGACATAAGCCAGAGATGCACGGCTCGGATTGAGAAGAATTAGAAGGCAGGCTTTAGGCCGGGGATGTTTGTATGTGAGTGTTGGCTGACTTCGAATCCCTTTGTGGTAGTGATTTGTGTACCTGTGTGCATTTGCTTTCTCAAGTTGTTAGTGCAGCTGTTGCTCTTATTCTCTTTTTCTGAGGCCAGGCTACTAGGCAGCATTCAAACTCAAGTCTAGAATTAGAACTGACGTACCTCCAATTGAACTATCAAGCCTCTTAAAGCAGCTTGGCCAGTGACGCCAGTCCCACCCCGTTCAACTGTACACACTTCCGATTGTGGGCCAAAGTGCATCGATTTTTAGCTGTCATTTCTAGGGCACATACTGTAGAATTGAAATTTAAACCTTAATCCACTCAGTAATGCAATTAATTTTTAATGTGCAGTAATACTAATTGAAATAGCCTGAATTTAGTAAGTCACCACAAGACATTTTCCAAAGCAAGAGTCTCCACCGAGGACTGAGAGGACAGATAATCATTGTTACAGTGTTTACAGAATAAATGCCTGCTCTGTGGGCCTCCTGTGTTCTTTAAATTAGCCTGTAGTATATGTCTTTGTGAAGAGAAAGCTCTTTTCAGAGAGAATCCTACTTTCTACTCAGCCGAGCTTCACTCTTTTCGTTGGTGTTTAAAAACAGAGGTAGGGCTTTAATTCACAATATCGTAATACAGTGTATGCAGAACCCTCATCCATGTTGTAAAACGCAGTTATAAGTGGTTGCTAAATGGCACCACCTGCCATCAATACCACGGTCAAAAGCAGTGGTCTCAGTGGACACTCTTAGTATCTCAGATAACTCCCTGCTATTGGGTAGATGCCAAGTTGTAGTGAGTGACCTTGTAGATCAGGGTTGGAACTGCCCCTGTGAGTTTCTGAGGCTGTAACTGTGTACAGGAGTAGACAGCCCTGTATGGAAGAGCTGGCTGGTGGTTTTGAACCGCTGTCCTTGCAGATTGAAGCCCAAAGTGTAACTACTACGATGCCGCCATGGATCCCTAACCTTATTAGAGGCCAAGTATTTGAGATACTCTGCCCAGATTTGGAAGCACGTGTGCCTCCTTCAACCCGCTGTGGTGGAGTCCCATCTGTTCTGACTCAAAGCCACCTTACAGACAGAATTAATGCCCACTCTGCGGGCCTCCTGTGTTCTTTAAATTAGCCTGTAGTATATGTCTTTGTGAAGAAAAAGCTCTCCATAGGTTCCTCATAGGTTTTCTTGGTGGAAGCAGGCACCCGCCCCTGTCTACTTGGGAACACTTGATGTGTTGAGACCACTGGACCTTTTGGTGAGCAGCTGAGCACTTTATTCACTGCCCCTCAGGTCCTTGGTGCTCTCTGGGCTCTCAGTAAATCCAGGACCTCGTTTTAGAACCTTGTTCTGAGCCACCAGTCTTCCTTTCTTAGGACTTGATTTTAGAATCAGGTTCTCAGCCACGAGTCCGGCTTTCTTTTAAAGTGGCCGTTCTTTAACGTTTGTCGTTTTTTGCTTTTCCAAATTGGCCTTCTGAATGTTCTGTGAGGTGGACACCCCCTCCGTCCCCCAAGCCCAAGCCCAACTCCAGCCATGGTAAAGCAAAATTTCTCTGATGAAACCAGCCATTTCTAGACGCACAAGTCTCTCTCACCACATTTATCCGCAACTAAAAGAACACTTTTTAAAAAGCATCAGTTGCGCCGATGACTGGGTGTGTGGAGTGTTCGAAAGGAGCGCCAGCACTCAGTTAAAAACAAGGCAAGCTCTGTCCATCATCCTCGCGTGGCTTTCACATTACAGCATTTAATACACCGGTAGTGCTGTTAAATGTTGAATAAAGGTTTCCTTACAGCCCTGCCATCCGTTCAAATGGGGCCTTAAGATGTTTTTGCAGCACCTAAGTAAAAATGATGTTAGTGAACTTGAAGCGGTGTGTTGCATGGCACGTTTTCAAAATGAAACAGCCCAAATGAGTTTAGCATACTCGCACCTACAGAAAACCCCAGTCAGCTCACATTCTGTGGACCAAGGGTTCAAGCGGACTTGCATTTTCTTACTGCCAGACTGGAATGCTGTTGGGATTATATACCCAGGATACTCAAATGACATGGTAGCCCTTTTAAACAAAGGAAGAGAGACCTTCTCCTGTGATGATTTTAAGCTGCCCTAACATCGGTTGAGCTTGATAATTGACATTCTCTCGTTTTTATGGAACAGGGGGAGGGGAGGAGAGAGAGAGATGAAGGGAAATCAATCTATAACATGTTCAGAGCATATTCTGAAGTCGAGCTGGGGTGCGGGAAGTGCACCCATTTTGAGTATGCTTTCACAGCATCTTGGAGGCGTCCCAGTGGGGCCGTGGCTCAGCACTTCCCTGCCAGTCCAACGGCGAAGGGTTTGAGCCCACCTGCCACTCCACAGGAGAGGGCGTGCTTTAGACACGATCACAACCTTGGAACCCTGTCCTGCAGGATCTCTGTGAGTGCTCTTGGAGTCAAGGACCAAGGTTTAAGTTGACTTTTGATGGAAAAGACAGTATTTTCCAGGTCTCATCTACACAGGTAGAATGCACAATCGATCATTATCATCAGATTGTTGTTGTTTTTCCCCTTTTTTCTCTCCTTATGATACTTGAGAGTTATTATCAAAATAACATTAATGGTTCTTTTAATATGAAGCGAAAATTTGTTTCTGGGTGCCTTATGTGAACATATTGCCTATAAACATGGTGTTGACATCAATTCTGTCACTGCGTTGGTGGATTACAATTCACATTTAAACCTCTCAGTGCTTACACAATTATTAGTTTTGAAGTTACAGAAATAAAGGCTGGTAGTTTGTTCAGATTTATATGTAATGTGGTTGGTTTTTCCAGGAGCCTATTTGCTCGATTCTAATTTCTCCCTGTTTTGTATGCAGCCAGTGGCCACAGTATTCACTCATTCTGCACAGAGACCCATCTCATCTGTAAAACATGGCTTGCTGATCGCAGTGGCTGTTTGTATTCTCATAAGAAGAAACCTAGGGTTTATTATGATTGGGGGAGGGGAGCCGTGTACGTTCTGAGATTGTTTATGTATGTCGCCTATATGTTCGGCGCTAAGGTGCGGTGGCAAAGAAGCTATAGAGATGTGCAGCTCTGGGCGTACATGGAGTGGGAGGCAGGGAAAGTGAGGCTGGCATGGAGTTCCTCTGTAGGTGTGCTTAATATGCAATGCTCAGTGCATGTTGACCCCGGGTTACAAGAGAAGAAAATCCCATTTTCCAGCTTGTTTCAACTGTGGTAAAAATGCTGCTTCAGTTGCTTTATGCTACTCACATTGGGAAAGGTGCTTATATTGTGATAATTATCATCAAGGAATATTAATGCGTTCAGCATTTGTAACCCAAAAACTCATTATAGCTTAAGCTGTGCATCATCTGTGAAGAGAGAACTTTGCCAGAATCTGCTCTTCACAGGGGTTGCCTCCTGCTTGCTGTGGAGGGGCCAGGGTACTGCAAGAGGTCACTTGGGCTATTTTTGAAAGCTGAAGTTTTGCAGTTTTTTGAGTCCTCTACCTTCTGTCTTAAGAGCTGATCGTTCTTGCCTCAAAATGCTCACCTAATTGAATGCATAGTGAAGTGCAAAATAAATAACTAAGTCATAAGAGGTACCTGTGTCTCATTATTCGGACTCCAGGCGGGTCGGCACGTATATTCCATACCAGGATAATTGAAGTGTTTGTGTCTTTACTGTCACTGAGCAAAGGGATTCATTTACACCAGTTTCCCTAATGCAGGTGCCCTTGGGTTTCCAGATGAGATGTCCCCGTCGGGGTTCCACTTCACATCCCTCTGGCTGGCAATTGTGTAAATAAGACTGTAGGGTCAGCCTCCCTTTTTCTGCAGTAGGGTCCTTAATTAGTCTGTGACAGTCTTTCATATGAAGCCGGACCGTTCCTGGGCTCATTCCCCATACATCGAAGACATCTACCTGTGACTTAGATACATCTGGAGGCTTGTTTAAAATCGTTCTCTGGGGGGATGATCACATGGTGGGCACTAACGTCTCTGGGCATGTCAGTTATCTTATAACCGAATGGGATCAAGAGACTTACTTATGTGGCTCCACCGTCAATTACCAGTGGTTGTTTTCCTGGGAGCATGGGCCCTTCACCTGTGGTGGGCAAGCTTGTTGGAAGGGAACTCGGGTGTGCCTGCAATCCGTTTCCATGATTAAATCCCATTATTTACCTCCCACGGATCCAGTGCTTGTCATTTCCCATAAGTAGTAGCATTGCTCCATGCTGCATGTGCGGGTTGGTGTTAGGCCAGGCTGGGAGCGCTAACGCTCAATTCTATCAGGCTGTCTGGCTTTGCAGAATGGCCGTGTTTCTAAGGTCACATTGTGAACCTCACCCTGCTCCTGGGAGGATGAGAAAAATGCATCTCATAACTTCCCATGGACCCCAGTGAAGGATAAGGAGGGAAACTATGAAGCCCATTGACTCCTTTGAGATGAGCTGGAAGGCCTGGATTCATCAAGCCGGAAGCTCAGCGTTGTTCAGCAGCCATCCTTACCAGGCAGGGTCACGGCGGGGTGGGCCCCATCCGTCCGAGCGGAGGGCTGTGGGGGATAGCATAATCATTCAGCTAGCCCAACAGGCACAAACACATACTTTGATCATCGGGAGCAGACTTGCTGCAGTAAAAACTCGCCTGCCTGTTCCAATCACGTCCATGGAGGAAGGCTGATAGCAGGACTGCCCTGGAGTCAGGGTGGCCATGGCTGGCCTGGTCTGCCACAAACAGTTTGCTTGCTTGTGTGTTACTGGAGCCTCTGAATGGGACAGAGAACTCAGTGCCACTGAGGGGATGAATGTCCTGAACCCAGGAACATAGATACGCTCGCGGTAGCTTTCGCGGGAAAGCTGGTATTCTAGATGAGCCCAGGTACCAGGGCGGCGGATCTTGCGCAAAGGATGTCAACTTAATCATCTTTATGAATTCTGAGTAACTCATAACTCCACTCCCTCCACCAAAGAAACATTATGAAAAGATGGCTTCTAAATCCTGCAGACGTTCTGCGCCCTAGTTATAGATGCCAATCCCCTTTACCTGCAGGCTCTAGAAATGCAAGAGATAAAAATGTATACCTTAGGAGGAGCAAATTGCATTTTCGTGTTTAAGTTCACTATTTGCACTTGATGGGGTGAAATCCAAAGAAGAAGAATTGCTTTTGACACGATTTCTGTGTTTCCCAGGGCCCCGGCATTAGCATGCTGGAGTGTGCCATCACAGGTGACAGAGGTAAAGCGGAAAACCCAGAGAGAGACGGAGCCTGCCATCCAGGCCCGGGCCGTTTGGGATTTCCTTATAATTTCTTTAATCAGTGAAAACAGTTTAATTGATTCTAGTAATGATTCATTGGATGAAAGTGCATGTTTCTTAAGAGGAAAAATATTGTCTTCCAAGTGTTAGGGTTGTTTTTAGAGGACACCCCCTCCCTCCCCCAAAGCTTTTATTTTTAAATTAAAAAAATCAACTTAACTTTCTTTAAAAAGTCTTCCTCCCCCCCCTCCCCCGAGAATCTGCATCTTGAACTTTTGCATTCTGAGCAGAAATTTAAAGAACATTTATTCTCAAGGCTTTATTTAATGACCGTTTCACAATTTGGTCTTCTTTTTGTTTGTTTTTAATGGCCTTTTTTTTTTAAGAGAAGCTTGTAGTTCTCTTGCATTTGTATGTGTGTATGCGCATGTGTGCATGTGCACGTTGCAGTACTTCAGTTCTGTGTGTTGACATGCATTTGCTGCCAGCCTTTCCCACTAAAGACTAACTGGTGCACCTCTCCCTGTCTTGTGTTTAACATGTTTCCAACAGCTTAGAGAGATGGTGTAAAAGTGAGATGAAAGCCATGGCACTTATATTGGAGTCTGATGTTTGAAAGAGAGAGATTGGAAAAGAATGATTTTTGGCCGGGCTCCCTTTTTAGATGTAATTGCTGCTTCATTAGGACTTGGAAGCGTTTCCTGTGGTTAAATTTAATCAAATGGCTCAGAAGAACCAAACTTGTACACATTGACTTCCAGTACAGTTATGTATCTGACACGTGAATTTTCTTACATTGTAAACACACACACGTACACACAGCCCTCACTGCACAACTGCTGTCACCACTATTGATAACACCAAGGACAACTACTTATTGAAATACTGTGTGGGGCTGTCTCCGCCCTAACTCCTACTCCCCACTGGCGCTGGATTGGTAACTGATTAGCTATGGAAGCGCAGATCCTGAGCTCACATTTCAAAGACTTTAGAGTGTATTTGTATTTGGTAATGACCAAAACTTAAGCGGGCCTGAATTGAGTGTGCTGTAGAGGGTGAATGGGAACAGATGTTGATCATCGATTCTTCAGGGCCTTGCTACATTCATGAATGAGGAAGGCTAGACCCGAGTAACCGACCCCAGGTCACAAGGCTAGTGAGAATTCATTCATGAGGCAAACGCATCCTTTCTCGAATCCCTGGGCCTGGCTCTCAGCTGGTGCCATTCGAATCTCATCAGACCACGCGCAGGTTGCTCAATCTTGGAGTCTCTGCTTTGTCTTGGCCTTGGCATCATTGCATCTAAACTCGATACCCTTTTCTAGTCCACAAAATGTACCCCTGGTTTCGATACGTTTGATCTTTCCAGTAGAACTGTAAGCAAGCATTTAGCCCAGTTTTGCTTTTCTTCTTCTCTTGAATCCAACAGTGGCGAAAGAGCTAAGTCTGTTTCTGCCTCAGAATACTTTGGAGATTGTGGGCAGTTGAGATGCCAGGGGTCACTGAGTGTGGTGCAAAGAGCAGGGTAGGACATGGTTTTACCTGAACACCGCTTGGAAGGTGCAACAGCAGGATACTCGCTGTTCTGGAAAAGCGCAAGTGGTTCTGCCCAAAGCCCTTTGAAAGACGGGCCTCTAGATTTCAGCAACAATGGCCCTGCTCAGACTCCAGCATCACCGCCCGTTTGGTGGCTGGGAGACAGCTCCTTCTGTGCTGTAGACATGTGCTGGCAGCACACACGTGGTCTGGTTCTTGTCAGACATAGGAAGTAGCCTGAGAAACCTCAACCTTTCTAGAAGTCCCTTTCCGTGGGTGCCTCTCCAGGAAGCTGCTTTAAGATGGCAAAAGGACTAAGGCAGCCATCGCACATTCATCTCAACATGCAGAAGGCACGGACACCAACGTCCAGCTCGACAATACAATTTGTGATGCTCATCACCG
>PVJH01001574.1:97580-100080 GCA_004026705.1 Nesogale talazaci | reverse complement strand
TATTGTTCTTGCTGACATTCTCTGCATCATCGCTAAGTGCCTCCCTCTGGTACAGTCAGGACGGAGTGCAGAATATTTTGTGACAAGTCCTTTTTGACATCCCCTTTTGTGGGCTCCGGCTACCTGGCTACAAAAAAAACCCCAACAACAACAATGTGAGAAAGCCCCATGCCGTTTCACCACATTGGGGCTTCCTTTCTACAGGGTTCCTTACTGGTGTCTCGGCTGTGCTGGTGGGTTTTATGGAAGGGGGTCTTCATTTCAGGCTGCATCCCTTGAGAGAGTGCCTTAGCTCATGCCCAGGACTGGGTTCAGATCAGTATATAACCCAGGAAAGACAGCCGGGACTCGACAGAAGAGTAAGGCGTGAGCAGGATATGCTACTCCAAAGAATGGAAATCAAAGGAAAGGCAGGCCCTTTTCATTTTGTATTGAAGTTGTTGTTTTGCATGTCTGCGTCCTGTGGGTGCCCCATCTTCCTTACCTGCTGCACAGCACATTAGAGAGTACCTTCAGAATACAATGTGAAGGCTGATAGAGCAGGTTTGTTTAGCTCGGGACAGAGAAACACAAAGTGGGGATTTTGTTGACAGCACCGGTATTCCTAAAAAGACATCAGTTTGAAACCAGTAAGCTCTTTGAAGTAGAAAGTCACTTGAAAATGTGCCGGTCACAACTGGAACACCGGACTGGACGAGACTATCACTGATTCACCCTTTGAAGAGAAGTTCCCTTTGCCAGGGCGAATGGATGATAGACTAGCCATTCCTGGTAGCACGGTTGGGTAAAGGTTGGACTGCTAACCCCACAGTCTAGTTCAAATCTACTGGTCACTCCTTCAGAGAAAGATGAGGTGGTTTGTTCCTGTAAAGATCGATGGCCTCCAAAACCCCACCTAGGATCTTCATGAGTTAGAATCCACTCAGAGGCATTGGGGCAGTGACCTTCACCAAGGTCAGCAGTAGAAATAGGCTGAAGGATCTAGATGCATTTTTGGAAAGTGGGGAGTACTGGAGTAGAGCCACAGAAGCATTTGAGAAGTGAATCCTAGGTAGCAGGCAGGAGAGATGCATTTGTTTGATTTCTTACTTTCATGAGTTTGTAGTTCCTCCCTCATACTTTTCAGTTTTCTAGTGTAATCTGAATCATCACGCAACATGCGGAGTTTTAATAGCAAGAAACAATTAATCATTATTCTCCATAAAATAGATAATGCACGTGCACCTCACCTTATTTCTTCCTTCCACCTCACCACCCCTCACCCCCCAAGTAAAAGAACTTCTGGAATTATCAGGTATATCTTTTAGGGTCACTTTGAGTTGGAAGCAGGTTGGGTTTGGGTGCAATGTCAACTTCTGTGCTGCAGTACTTGAAGGAAAGAATCTAATGTACATGACCAAGAGACAAATTGCATAGTTTGTTTGCTTCCTGTGGAAAGTTTAGCCCTGGCAGCTTGATAGTAAATTCCATCAAATTCTACTCTTCCAGAATGCCAATGTTGTTCTTCATTCATTTTAGCGTAAGGTTTAATTATTTGCTGATTTTTAATACCAGTCAGTCATTCTTAGCTTCATTGAATTAACTCTGAACCCTATATCAGTAAAGAGCCTTATGGTGCCACTTTATTATAACAGTGCAATGCAGATTAAAATTGCATCTGTTAAGATTGTATTGTGTATTTGGATTTCAGGAACAGAAGCACAATAGTCTCGTGGATATAATGGTTGAAGCCAATAACCTGTAACCAATCGCCTTCTTTTCCTATTGCAAAATCTGAACTGGTAAGGATTGCATTTTGGAAAAGATGAATCTGTCACCACCCAAATAATCTTTCCAGTGTTTTTGTAACCAGTGAAGAGACTAAAAGATCATTACTTCTCTTGCTAAGATTTTAATCATAACACATGTTTGATGTTTCATAACTTTCTTTTGTTCCATCAGCACGTGCATTATAAATGGTACAACATTAATAAATAGAGGCATAATGAATGTGACTAATTGATTTTGGCAGTCAAAGACTGGCACACTTTTATACAATAGGGAATCCATTCAAAGAAGCTTAACTGCTACCGAGAGCAAGTCTTCAATGCAGTACTGGGTTCTAATTTGGATTCCCTATGAGGTGGGCAGACTGTAGCTACTAAGGGTACTTCAACACGTATTTGTTCATTTGTTTTGTCATTTTGTTTTGTTTGTACTCCTCACTGATTGGATTCTTTGTTTTCCTAAATAAAATATGTTTGGGTCTATGTCTGACTTTGCAGCATAATTATGAGTGCAATTCCTTTAAGTTGCCTGATTGCCTGACCTAGAGACATCTGATCTGGACAATATGTTAGGAACAGTCCCTCTCCCACTTTTGGCCCCATATCTCCATTCTTATGTCTCTGACTTTTCCATACTAGAATCAGATTGTCCCATGGAAAAGTCCACTGAGGACAACTGACTGACTTGCAGACAGAGCAAGTTTATTAGCTCATACATACAAGTGCCAAAGCAC
>PVJH01001574.1:35080-92580 GCA_004026705.1 Nesogale talazaci | reverse complement strand
GGGAGCGAACACAAGAGGTTGGGGACGGTTGGAATTTCTTCGAGTTGGTGGTTACCGGTGATTCCAGGCAGTTAAACACAGTGGGTCCTTTGATTTCGGGGGCCGTTTGGCCTCACACTGTGAGGTGGTGTCCGACGTAGTGTCCGTGATAAGGAAGAGTCCTGCTATGGCCCGTACCATTCACACATGTGCTAGAATCACCGCAACTCATAAATCCAAATTACTTTTAAAAGCTGGCCATGATACATGCGCTCATTAACCATATGGAAAATGGCACTCAGGAATTTTCTACAGTGTATTTTCAAAGAAAGAATCCAATTGCAGGCAGACATTCCTTAGTACAGTGTTTATGCAGCTGTACTTGTGATTAAATTACACCAGCTCAGGCCACATGTAGCCACAGAACTTATTAGTTTGAGTACAAAGCACCTTATAAGAGTATGAGAACTCTCATTGTGATGTTTTTTGGCCTCTTGGCCACTGTATCAAGCAAGCATCAAAAGTCATGCATGTGCTTAGAGGTCTCTGGAGAAGGCGCCGTGGGACACAGAGAGCCGCTCGCACTGTGTGAAGAACTTTGACAGTCTACCAGGGGGGATTGTGGGATTGCTGCTGTCAGCAGTTCCAACAGTGCAAACAGTATGAAGAAGCTTCCACAGGGATTGAATTACTGAAGACTTCTGCTCCGTGTTTTTTGGTATAATTGAGAGCACAGAGGGAGCTTGATTTCTCTGTCTTATGATTTGAAGGTGAAGACAAGAGCCTGCAGGGCTCTGTCAGAGTTATGGGCATGCTCAACGTAGACTTCAAAAAAAAAAAATCTAATTCCCACACAACCTTACAAGGCTGAATTGCTTACCTGAATATAAAAGATTTACTTTCCCTGAATCATTTAACACACAACCATATTAATTGCACTTTGAAAAGGAAAAAGCAGCCCAGGATGGAGCTCCAATGCAAACCAACCGGGCGCTGAGCCCAAGTATAGGCGGCAGGGTCTGCTCGAGTGAAACTGACTGTCAAATGCCCATGCTCCAATGTCCTTGGCCACACATGAGCATGCACATTGTGTCTTTAGAAAAAAGCATGACATCAACATGCATGATTAAGAATAAATTCCTACCCTGTGCGCTCCGAAAGTGTCATTCTTCCCAAGTGTGCATGTGGACTTCACTGTGGACTCTGCCTAGAGTTCTGATGAAGCAAAAATAAGTAGAAGTGATGGCTGATGAAAAAGAAATAGGCTCGTTGCCCTCTGTCATGATCAGCATGATTTGTGAGCTGACTGTACCTCCTTTGGAGATTGGGGGCAGGCGGGCGCAGAAGGAGGGAAGCAGTGTAGACTTTTGGCAGTGTAGACACCTCTCCTTCCCTTCCCCTCATGCAGAGTCTGTCTGACCCAGATGTTTCCTTTGCCTGAGGGGAAACCAACTGTGATAATGCAGTCCTCTAAAAAACACCAAACCAGATCCACAGTCACAGAGCCCATTCTGACTCCGAGTACACCCTCCAGTGTTTCTGAAGCTGTCAGTCTTGACCAAATCAGATAGCTTCCGCTTTCACCCACAGAGCGGCTGGTGGCTTTGAACCCCCAACCTTGTGCTCAGCAGACCAATGCTCCCCCAATAGCTTCACCAGGGTTGTGTCTTCTGAGGAGGACAATTTTCCCCAAATAGGGAAGCATAGCCTCGCTATGCTCACATGCAGTTTAAATTGAATCAAGGGTAGCGCACAGGACTCTTTCAATGTTGCTGATTTCTTCCTTGTTGAAAGGTGGTCAGCCTGCAAGATAAAAACGAAGCCACCTTGATGGAATCACTTGCTGGGTGGGCACAGGTCTTGACCTGGACACCCAAGGAAGAAGTGTTTTACACAGAGAGACTCTCTCCCCAACATAAGAGTGTTGCTCCTTTCACACCCCCACATCACCGCATCGGCGGGGCTGGCCTCTCCTGCCCTCCCTAGAAGCCTTGATCATCATTAAGCGTTCTGCCATCTGAAGCCCAATTCACACATCACCAGGGCAAGCCTGGAAGGCACAGAAGCTGCAAATGTATTCACACTGCTAACCAGTATACTTTATTTAACTAGTCCTACTTCAGGCTTTTAGGGGGAGAAAAAATACCACCCTAGAACAAATACCAATTGTTAGCTTCACTTTCACATTGCCAGCAAGCAGATCTTTTCCAACTGGGAGTAATATCCTGTTAGCTATGTTTAATTCTTATTTTACCTGGGGGATTGAGAGTACCAAATGATTTCAGCTGCTCAGGCATTACATTTCGGTCTGTCCCCTCCTTCTGCCCCTGTCTTCCTCACACACTCCTTCTGGGACCTTTCCTCCATTTACACAGAGAGGACAGCTTTCCTCTAACCCAAACGAGCAGGCTCTCTTCAGAAAAGGAAACTTCTGAGATGTTGGAAGGAACATACCCACACGCACACACCACGCCACTCCACCTATGCTTTTGGCAGTGCCCCATACCTGTGACAGAGCCATTCATTCTTCATTGGATCCATTCCCCCCCCCCCCCATTTTTCAAAATACTCTTGAGGGCGGCGGGCAGGTGTGATGTGTTACTTGGGGCTAGAGGCCGCTTACCTTCAGCCGTGCGGTGGACAACGTGTACAGGGTGTTAGCACGGGCGTTCTGTTCCAGTTGCATTGTGTCTTCACAACAAAGCCCCCCGTGAAACTCAATAAAATTACCAATTTCACACTTGATTTTCTTCCTGCTCTGCTCTGCAGCCCTGGCACTCCTGGCCTGTCTCCACACACTGCAGGGGATGGTGTCGGACCAAACCAGTCACACGGGGCTAAGCAGGGCATTGCTCTACACCAAGCTGGCCTTTATTCTCATTAGTAAGTCCAGCAACTTTGACATCTTTGAACTATCTTTGTGATTAAAAGAACACACACAGTATAGTCAATTTCTTATGATGGGGGTGGGGGTTGTGGGGGGGATTAGATAGACCTGTGCTGTTTGATTGTGGCCATCGGTGTGCTGCCCAGAACATATGTGGAGCTATTGTATTTTTCACACTATGCTGTGTTTTCCCTCTGATATGGAGTATGCTAACTTTGGTAATTCGAAATCAATCAAAGCCATATGACCTGAGGTATAAGAAACCTGACATCATTGATTGGAAAGCAGAACTTTTAGATCTAATTCAGCTACTAACTAGCCATGTGATACTGACGTATTTTCTCTGCTGGCCTCTATTTCCCAACGAATAAAAAGGCAATCAAGGGAAGTATATATCAATGCAATTCTATGTTTATCTTTAGATTAATGTAGTTAAATAGCAATTATTTTTAAGGGCATAGCATAATCAAACCATGCAGCTCTCTTGTTAAGCACAGACTGAAAATATGACCAGATGTACACTGTGGAAGACAGATCAAGAACCGAACCTAAATTAGAAAAGGTGTATTGTTTTGTGAGAGTCTACAACAGTCGTTCTCAACTTGTGGGTCACGACCCCTTTGGGGGACATCCATTTCATAGCAGTAGTGAAATTACAGTTTATGAAGTAGCAGTGAAAAGAATTTTATCCTTGGGGTGTCACCACAACATGAGGAACTGTATTTAAGGGTCAGGGCATTAGGAAGGCTGAGCACCACTGGTCTGCAAGGAAGACTCTTTGGGCATAGAGATAGGTGGCTTGATTTCAGTTGCCGCTTTCTTCTTCTCAGGAACTGTATGCAAGCCCTACTCCATATTCAATGTGGATACGGGTTTTCGTATCGAAGTGTCTTTGTCAATCACATTTACTGCATCGCTCTATCGAATCATAAACTCTCCAGTCTGATGGCTGAGCCTTGTTAGAATAGCTATATGATCTTGACACCTTCTAGAAAGCATTACTATATTGGCTTGCAAGAGAAGTTGATTGAATTGATAATTGAATGAATGGGTAAGTTTAACTATTGGATTTATAAAGGTTTCAAGTGTTTCAGAAATGGATCAGGTACTTTTAAAGCTATTTAGAAGCACTGCCTATTGAATTATTATAAAATTCGATATCCATATTTCTGTGAGTGTAACAGCGATCCTACTTTGGTCTTGTGTCCTCCAATGATCATTCTTAGTCTTCAGTTTCTTTTTCATCTATATGCTGATGGAAGGATCTATTTATTTGAAGGTGTCCATTTACAAGTACCTTAGAATAACTGTTTTACTCACATAGAAGCGTAAGATCCCATTTCCTATCAATTGTCACTTCAGTGAAGCTATTGTTTGTGACATTGAACATTTGGCTTCAGATTGGAGCATAGCTTCTCGTCTCTTCACGACCACTTACAGAGGGAGGGAAATTGGTTCTGAAGAGTGAAAGAATGACCTTAACAACAGAGCACCTCCCAGGACAACCGATTCCCAGAGAAGATTTAGCTGTACTTCCATTCTCTATCTTGTGCTCTCACCCCACCCCCACCCTCACCGTCACGTTTACAAAGTTTGGAAATCCCACAGAAGGCAGCTCCCATGGGTCAGGAGCTCCTGCTTATCATGTTGTAACCCGCCATCCTGGTTAATGAAGTGGTTGGGGAATTTCAGAAGTCAGTCTGTGTTCCAGAGAAGTCAGAAGGGGTACAGTGTCCTGTTGTCTGAAAATATCGAGGAACTCCAAGTCTTTGAGTGCTCAACCTACCCTCTGCATGATTTTGCTCACTGCATGAGTTCCTGCATGAACTCAACTTACCAGCACACGGGATCATACAAGGCGCTGCCTCCCTATGCAGAGTGCACATGCAGTCAGTCTTCCCTCCACGCAGGAGTTTCTGTGATCATGTGACTTCCAGATCCACTACCTCTCTTCCAGAGGGTATTTCGTAAAAGTAAATGCCACTAGTGTGTGCCTGCCTTTTCTCTTCCCCCAAAGCATTGTTTTAGACTGCAGTGGAGACGGGGGAAAGTTGTAGGAGTACACTGTCTTATTTATAATCTCCCTCCATCCACGGGACTAGCCATTTTACCACACACCATGAACCTTGAAACTGGCTGCCAAAACCCATTCCTCTCCATTGTGCCCATAAATACTGACAATCCCTTTCTCTGGCCTCCTGCACCAGCTGTCACAGTTGATTTCCATGAGATTTTCTATACATACTTCCCAAATAACTTTAATGGCCATAGACTGATTTAAATCCTTTTGCTCTTTTGGAAAAGTATCCCCACACAAAGCAGGGTGTGTGTGTGTGTGTGGTGTGTGTGTTCCATCAGGTGAATGGAAGGAGACAAAGAGGGTGTGACGTACAGGGGATGCCCCTGCTTTGAGTTGTTCCCGTCACAAGCTTTCATAATGAGTATATTGCATATTGCCATGAGTTATCATGACTGTGACCTGCCTCAGGAGGTCCCATGCCACATCTGTATTAACAACTGCATCTGCTTCACGGTAACCTTATTAGCTCACCACAGCTGAGCCAGCGGCCTCAGGAGGTATTAGACCAGGTCCCCAAAGAGGCCTGATACTTCTGTTCTCCCTAAATTCAGTTTGGTGCCCAATCTCTTAACATCAGGATGTGCTGAATTTTATTTTGGATAATCTGCTCTAGAAATTCAAGCAGAAAACAACAGGCACACACACTCCTCAAAATTGGCAGCCTGCCTCCCCAAATGCCATCTCTTAGTCCCATCATGGCATGTGGTTTGTTTGTTTCACATGTAAAATAATGGAACTATCAAGAGAAGCATTCTCACCTTCTTCTCTGATTTTTGTCTCACTATGGGAACGTACCAAGGGCTGTATGTAAAGAACATGAAACACACAGAACACTGACATGTGAGTGTGTCTGAGGAAATGTTCCCTCCCAGGCTGACAGTGAGACTGGCCAACACAGTCCATCTGAATGGGTGGTGGGAGTCAAGAGAACCGGTGGGCTGTGATGGGCTCCGGGCAGATGTGTGTGTCCTCTGCGCTGGACACGTGGCCCCACACCTAGAAGAATCTGTGAGCTTTCTCTCTCCCGACCACCTTCGTAGACCCAATTCCTCACTCGTTTTACATTAATGAGGTAGGAGATGGCACTTATGGGCACACAGGTCATTCATTCATTCATCCTCTGGGCAGGGGAGTCTAAATTCGCCCGGGAACAAACCTAGGTCAACAACCTGAGGCAAAATCCTGATAGTGCACTGAGGACAAGCTCCTTTCCCCCTTCTCCTTATATGGGTGAGCATTTACCAATCTGATTTTCCTAACATTGGCATCCCAATACTTCCATCCCAGCGAAGATGTACTGACCACCACACCACTATCCACCCCTTTGGTCATTCACTCTGACGGTGGGTGACGTGTGGACCCTCCTCTTCCCAACTGGCCTTCACCTCCAGAGGCGTTGGCTGAGGCCGTGTCCGGTTTGCCACTTTTGTTAATTATATTACTGCTGCTGCTGTTTCCAGCTGTCATCTGAACAAGTCTGTGCACCGAGTTTATCACTGTGTGTAGGTTGTCTTGCACCAGCTACTCTGGGGGAGAAAGACAAGACTTTCTACTCCCATAAAGACGTACAGCCTCCACAGTCCACTGGGGAAGTTCTGCTCTGTTGCTCGGAGGCAGGATCGACCTGAAGACCACGAGGTACTCTTATTGGGGTTTTACAGCGAGGAAACAAAGACTGGGTGGTTTGTCCAAAGTCCCATGTCTGGTCCTGGGCCTCTCTTAGGGAATGTAATGTTGTCCACATTCTAAGTCATCGCCGTGTTTTAAGGTTTTTTTTCCCCTGCCCTCCCAAGGTTAACAGCTGCTATTCTCTCCAAAGTATTTCGTGTTCGGACAGAATTACTCGGCATTTTGCATTGGCTTGCTGAAGGCAGTGTTCTGCCTAACTTCTCTTTGGTAGCCCCTGATGCCAGAAGTTGCTTGATCATAAATCCACACCTTGAAAGGGTTCCTTTCAAATTTCTAGTCTCCTCTTTGGTATTCGGTATTTGGTATTCATTTCTCCTCTTTGGTATTCGGTATTTGGTATTCATTTCTCCCTGTAGAAAGCTGTGCCCCTCTTACACTCATTTTCTACATTGGTTGCTTTCTGAAGAGAAAACAAATGTTCTTCGTGCGATCACACGTGTCCCCCTCTCTGCCCTGCCCCTAGGATCTTCCTGGATTCTGGGGGGTTATCCAATTGTGGGGCAGTGGAGCAACTCCATGTGCTGCGGCAGAAATCAAAAGGAGACTGCCAGAGAAGAAACTGTGCAGCTCATTTGGTACCTTAGATCGTGCTGCCCCGCCAGGCACGTGGGACTCAGTTGATACTGATCAGCTTCTCAGTTACCTGTAACGGTCCTCTGGTCACCGTATCTGAAGGAAGGCTGGAGAACTGGGAATCGCAGGGCAAAGAAGCCTCCAGACAAGGGTGCCCTGTTCTGACGCACTGTTCCTGAAGCGCAGACCCTGAACAGTGAAGTCAGCTTTCTGTCTGCTACAGTCATGCTTTCATTTCTCTCCATGTCTCCGCCTCAGGAGCTCTGGTGGTGGAATGGTTACGCATGGGGCTGCGATCTCCATGGTCGGCAGTTCAAAGACAGTAACAGTGCCTCGGGAGAAAAGACGGGGCCCTCGACTCCCATAAACAGTTACAGTCTGTGAAGCCCACAGGGGCTCACCGGGAGTCAGCGAAGGGTCTCTGCTTCTCTCGGGTTCCTGATTGGGCTTTTCTTCCCCTGCTGCAGTTCCTTCTGGTGTCTTTTAGCCTGAGACCTGTTTAGCATGACCTTCCCTATGACTGCTCCCCAGCTTCCACTCATCTCAGTGTTACTTTATCTCCTGAAGGTCCCTTTCATAAAAATCAGACAGTGAAGAAATCAAAAAGCTGCTCTTCCTTCTCCTGTGAGTCATCAGTTAGGGGGTTGACTGTTTTGTCTTGGTTGTATCCAATTTGGAAAACACAGGCGAGCTTAAAGATAATTATGTATTGTTTAACAGCTCTGACACCAAGAACTACATGTTGACATTCTGGTCTATGGTCTTTGAGTTTTTCTTTCTTCCCATTTAAAAAAAAAATATTCAGGTAAATATCTGAGTGGGAATTAAAAAAAAGTTCATGGAAAACTCCCTTGAACTTTTCTGTTTTTCCACAAACCTTTGAACAACCCCTCCCCCCATACACGCATATACTTTAAATATCGGTGAGCTTCCTTTACATCCAATTTTAAAGTAGTTTTTGTTTTTCTTACATCATATTATAGAATGCACATATGCCTGGAACATAAAGTAGCAAAAAGATGCATGTACGTGTCAACTCACTACCATCAAGTCTGTTCCAATGCAGAATGACCCTCCAGGGCAGAGTAGAACCGTAACTGCCCTGTGGATTTCTAAGACTGGAACTCTTTACGGGACTAGGAAGCCCCGTCTGTCTCCCAAGGAGCGGCTGCCAGTTTCAAACTGCTGACTTTGCAGTTCGCCTAGCCGCTATGCCACCAGGGCTCCAACATAAAAGAGAGAGTTAGCAACTATTGAATACGTACTGTTTAGCATGTACGAGTGTAACTGCCTGTAGAAATTCACTTACATGAGCCGGAGCTATTCTATGAGAGAGAAGAAAAAACAGTCCAGGCCCACTGTCATCAATTCAGGACTGACTCCTGGTGATTTTCAGTAGGGTTTCAAAGGCTGTTAGTCAGTGGGAGTCGGTAGCCTCCCCTTCTTCCCTCAGAGCAGCTGGTGGGTTTGAACCACCAATCTTGAGGTTAGCAGTCCAGTGTACTGCGACTTTATATGTGTCAAAAGCTAAGAGAATAACTGGTTACATGAATCTAAGTAGGGTTAGCTCCAGAGACTGTGTTTTGCCGCAGAGCACCCATTGACTCTGCCCCTGAATGATTGCGGAACATCCCTGCCTACATATTAATAGAACCTCTTGGATGCTTCACTTACTCTGAGCTGGACCTTTTGAATTGTTGCCAATACATTGTTCTCATGTACAACACTATTATGAAAATCCCTACCTCCTAAGCTGAATGATCCTCTGATTGTATTCTTTGGAGAAATTCCTATAAGTGAAAAAGTATGAAAACATCCTTGCTGCTCTTTGAGGGGCTTTCAAATTTTTGGTCAGAAAAACTGTATAAACATGCAACTACTACTCTCACCATGCATGTGGATACTCATTTTCCCATACCCTCCACCATACTACTTCAGAAATAGTTATAATTTTGGAAACCCATCTGATTTGTAATAATAACCTCTCATTTTAATTTTTAATCTTTTACAGTTGAAAGTGACTTGGGAATCTGGCCATTTTAGATACTACTTTAGGAACAGACTATTCATGTTCTGTGTCCACTAAAATGATTTCTTATCTTTTTCTGAGTTGTAAAAACTCTTTACATTTGATAGCTGTTATACCACTATCTTTCTTATATTTTCCATTTTATGCTATTTTCCATGTTGATGTGTAATGTTGATGTGTAATAAACATACTTTATTTTTAAATAGTCACTATCATATCTAAATTTTATATTTAAAGATTTCATTTATATTCTATAAATGGATATCCACAAACACACACAGGTGGTGCAGTGGATAAATGTTCGGCTGCTCAATTGGAGTTCAGTGGTTTCATCCGAGAAAGATAACGCTGATTGCTCCTGTAAGATTTATGTAGTTGGCAACCCAGGAGAGCAGTGCCACTCTATTCTGTAAGGGTGTTGTGAATTGGAAGTGATTCTGTGGCAGGGGGTGTGTTTCTCAGAGACCAGACCAACCTTTGCAAATCACAACAACCAACAGATGAAGAAAGCATTCTTGTCTGAATGATTTTAAATGATGACCTAGATGAATTAGAGCAGGTCCGATCTCTCCAATTTGCTTTACTCTGGTATGTCCATGGATGCAGGCTGATGAGTGAGTGGCTTACCCATCTCCAGTTGAAGAGAGACTCGAGAAGGGCTTCGGTGGGGAGCTCTCACTCTCTTTCTCAGTGCCATCAGGTGAGCTCCCACTCACAGTGACCCCCGGAGGCTAGAGCAGACCTGGCGCTGGGGATTTTGATCCTGCACATCTCCATGGGAGCAGAACGCCGCCTCTTTCTGCCAGGAAGTGACTGGCGGGTTTGAACAGCTGACTTTGTGGTTAGGGACCAAATGAATAACCCCGTAAGCCATGAGGGCTTCATACATGAGGAAGATGGGCATCGATTGTTGGGGGGGGGGGGGGTCAATGAAATCTCCAGCATACAATGCAGACAAATATGGAGGGAAAGCGGTGGGAAAGATCATTAGACTGGTTGATGATGCATGCTGGACTCTGAGTGTTGTGCTGTCATCCTAATAGTGAGATAATTCTCAATAAGTCATTCACCGTGTCTTTTAAAGGATCTTTATACCCAATAGTTTTCTAAGGTGTCTCTCCGCTCAGCCATCTCTAAGTTGATCCAAAAGTATATTCCGCCATATTACTAAAGTAATGATCTTCTTTTAAGACCCAGCTTCTCTCTCTTTGTCCTCTACGTGCCCATATTAGCCTATCTGTAAGCTCATTTCAGTTGTTTATATGTGGTTCTGTAAATGTAAGCATCATCATCCCTTCCCGCTAAATTTCAGGATGGGTGAGGGGCTGATAAAATGTGTTCTTTCCTCAAAGTATTTGGAATACAGTTGGCACCCCTGCTTACTCTTAAGAATGATTGATTAAATTGATTGGTTGATAAAGTGAAACTTAAGTCCATTTTTGTGTGCCAACTCTATCCAAATCTACTTCCACTTGATCTTAAGGCTCCTTGGGAATCCCTATGTATTCTGAGCGTCAACATTCATGCCGGCATCAGGAACAAGCGCCTGTCCTTATTTCTGGGCATTTCTGGGGAAACATCTTTGACCATATCATATCCTATGGCAATTGAACCAAATTGTGTAAACTCTGATCATGAATTCACTGTAAAACAGCAGTTGCATTTTTCGGGCTCATGGAGAGACTAGCAGTTTCAAGTCACAGCCTGTTTCCGGATGAAGAATTGTCAAATGGTAGTTGTAGGATTCCTGGTAATGTCGTGGGTTATGCCTTTGCTAGTAGTTCAAAGCCACCAGCTTTGCGGAAGAAACATGGTGTCCTGTGAAGAGTTACTGTCTTGGACATCCACAGGGGCAGTTCTTCTCAACTCTGCTCTGTAGCCCTCCTGAGTTAGAATCGACTCAATGGCAATGAACTTGGTCTTCTCTATAGTCGTGGCAGGAGCAGCCAGGCTAATGAGGGCCGTCTGCATCTGGAAGGTCATAGCCCTGAAACCAGAGCAGGCCGTTCGACTCTGCATTCAGGGGGCCCATCAGGAATCAGTACCAACCGAATGGCCAACAGTGACAAGTGAAAAGGCGATTTGTTTGTTGTTGTTTTTGTTTTTTGTTTTTCCTTAAGAGCAGAAAGCCTTTTAAGCAAAAGGTCGTTTGGGATTAGGGTTCTTTTCCTTAAATAGCATGAACCGGAATGTTCCTTGTCCCAGAGCGACATGCAATCTAGCATCCCCCCACTTGTCCATTTTGGCAGAGCACGCTTGAATTTAGAGATGGTTCCCCTTCAGGTGGACCAGTGAACACAGACCTCGGAGCCTTCGCCTCGCTTCTTGGGTCTCGCCACTCTTTCAGTGACTTTACCCTCCACTTGCCTCCTGATATCTTAAAACTCTGGGTTTGAAAACTGGGAAAACCCAGGATTCTAGAAGAGTGTTCAAGTGTCTTTGCTTTTCTTCCATTGTGTTCTCACTCTGACGATTGGTCTGTGAAGGTCTGCCATGGCCTTTAGAATTGTGTGAGGAGAGGCCTGTTGGGGAGGAAAAGGAAGAGACGAGGCATGGGAATGGAACAAAGAGGGGGTGTGTAGTGGGGGGGGGGATGCATTCCTGCTCTATAGCCTTTGAAGTGTTAGACAACCCATCTGCCTGTTCAGAGTCTGAGGCTGAATCCCTTTTTAAAATGCATCAAATGTTGGAGTGTGAAGTTCGGTCCTGACAGCATCTGTGAATCTCTGTGGAGACATCTGCACTGCAAGTTCCCAGCCGCTGTCTGTATTCACAGGAGAATAGGTTTGATCCCAAGGCTGAGCCGGAGTGGCGCCATGTGGAGTTGAAGCAGACAGGTCATTGCAACAAGGTCTTGTGAAGTCCCAGCAGCCAGGTCCCATAAAATCAGAGTGGGAAGAGCTGTAGACTTTTATTCCAACCCAAAGCCTTGTCATAAACCTCCTTGTTATTCCCGCTCCCCAAATAGCGAAGTGGAAGAAGGAACAGGCATTGCCATGACTTCATAGGCACTGGCGGTGATGGCATTTGTATGGGCAGTATGGAAGTAAATTTTTAATAAAAAAAATTATTGGAGAATTATGGTGCTATAATCTCCACGGCCATAGTCAAGGGAATTGCGAAGCATATGAGTGGATCACAGGTCATGTGACTTGTTAGCAGATCTACAATCTCACCATGTGTGGCAAGACATAGAGTAAACCGAGTACCTGCCCCTGTTCAAATAGAGAGGAGCACCCCTGACCTTCACTGATGAAGGCATTGGGATGGATAGGACACCGTTTTGAAAAGGATCTTGTGGTTTGTGCTAAAAAATAGGTACTTATACTTTTTTCACAGTGTTTTGTTTACTTTTGTGCCCAGAGTGGGAGAGGTGGCCAGATTTCAGTGAGAATAATGCCTGTCATATAGCTCAGTCCCATAGGAGAGCGGCACTCTTTGGCTGCATTTTAACCCTTCTAGGAGCCCAGGGGGCTCTTCCAGGTAACATCAGACTGCTAACAACAGCATGATGGTTCAGACCATCATGCTCTCCAGGAGCTCTCCAGGAGAAAGTTGAAGATCCCTGCTCCGACCTAAGAAGCCCTATATAAGGTTAGCATGATTCAGAATTGACTTCATGACCATGTTTATTTGTGTGTATTGGGGGAGCAGTAGTATAATTTTTATTAGTGTCAGCAACATATTTAAAATAGTCAAAGGCAACATTTTAGGGCACAAAAAGGAATTTGAACTCATTCCTCTGAAAATTAACTCTAGCAGATCCCAGACAAATAAGCAGAGTTTTAAGATGTGTTTTTCCAGAGAGAGAGAACGCTTCTGAAAGGCCATTTCTTTAACTGATCCTTACATGGGATCATAGTCTTCCAGCCCCTCATTAGCCATCGATTTAAAACTTTTTTTTTTTTTAGTCCTCTGTAGCAGTGAAAATCTCCCCTTGGTAATTATGTAGACACTTAGGGAGGGGCATTACATTTTGGGGACCACTGGGGTACAATTTTCTAAATTGCCTTTGTCGTGCACTAAATAAGTGCCTAATGGTGGGCGCTCTGGTCTTCCAGACGTCTCGTGCTTTAAAAATGTCTAGAAAGAGTTCACAGGATGGATATCGTAAATTGGTACTTTTGAATAGAAGCAGTATTCGTGGTAATCTACGTAGGCGATGGAATGATACACCAGTGTTGAAGCCAGCTAAGGAACGACTGAGAAAGGGGTTCTGCTTCATTCACGTGCATGGTGAGATATGTGGATGCCCGTCCCCCCAGAGGAATGGCTCCAGTGGTGTAGTGGGCAGCTCATGGTGTGGCGAACCACAAGGTTAGCAAACCCACCAGCCTGTCCTTGGGAGAAAGATGAAGCGGTCTACTTCTGTACACATTTAAAGTCTTGGAAACACAAAGAGACAGCTCTGCTGTGTTGTACAAAGTCAACGTGAGTCAGAATCAACTCACCGGCAGGGATTTCTTGCGTTTATCCCCCCAGAAGGGACTGAACTTGACCTAAGCGTGTGTGGTTTATAAGAGTGATTCTGCAGCCCTTGTTGACTTAACCTGAGACTCCCCCAAGTGAAATCCTTTGTAATTGTTTAGATTTCTTCCAACCTGGACTCTAGATCCATGTTACCAGCTGTGTCTAATGGTAGCACACTCTGTCATTCTGAATAATCTTTTTGCCTGGACAGTGAACCCTGGTTCAGCGAATGTCCCCAGGACTGCCTCGACCCTGCCCTCTTCCACTGGTCACTGTGCTGGAGGAGGAGGAGGAGTGAAAAGAAACTGTCTTGTCCAGCCTGCCCACAGACACCCAAAATTTGTCACCTTCCAAAAGAGCTCTGTCGAGTTAGTGAAGGTCTATTTTTGTACAATCATTCACTTGCTTGACAACTATTTATTGGAAGATATATGGACAAAATAAAATGTTACCTGCCCACTTGACAACGTGTCCCAGATATGTAAGACGACATCTTGCCATCCTAGTCTCAAAAGCGCATTCTGGTTGTATTTCTTCTGAGACAGATTTGTTGGTTCTTTTGGAAGTTCATGGGACTTTCACATTCTTTGCTAACATCATAATTCAAATGCATCCATTCTTCGTGGGTCCTCCTTATTCATTGTGTAACTTTCACGTGTATTTGAGGTGATTGGAGATAACATGGCTCAGTCAGCTCAAGGTAACATCTTGCTTCTCAGCATTTTCATGAGGTCTCATGGACATTGACCCAGTACAATATGGTGTTCGAGCTGTTGACTACTTCCTCCATAAGCATTGACTATGGATTCACACAAGACAATGTCCTTGCCAACTTTAATCTTTCTCCATTTGTGTTAGTCTGGGTAGACTAGAGGAACAAAGTCATAGACACGCATGTGGACAAAAGGGTACAGTTTATATATTAGAGAAATAGGACATTAAGAAAGCATCCCAACCCAGTCCAGTTCAAAGTTATAAGTCTGATTTTAGCCCATGTGCCGGATACCAGTCTATAAAGTCTCTTCCGACTCACGAAGTCACAGGCCAGTGGGTACAGAGTCCTGCTGCTGGCAGGGGTCTCCACGCGGGTCCTCGCTTCCAGGGCTCAGGGTCAACAGCATCCAGTGGTGGCAGAAGCAATTCAGCGCTGGCAGGGGTCTCCACATAGCCTATCCAGCTTCAGAGGTCTAGTTCCATCAGGGTAAGGTCGTGTGCCTTCTCCTCCGGCTCCTCCGATGCTGCCATCTTGTCCATGATTCATCGTCTCTGAGACTTAACTTCCAACACCTGGGGAGACAGCGTCTCATCTCCATGAGGGAAATATCGCGAGATTTCCCAGAAGTCTCAGTAGAAAGCAATGCCCACACAGAGGCCTCATTGGCTACTCAATGGCTAGCTCCAGATTAATAGGCTAGACTCCACCCCTACATCTCAATCAGGAAATTAACATAAGCACATGACTGCCATACCATTTAGCATGATGTCACCTATTGGTCCAGTTGTGAGGATTTTAGTTTCCTTTACATTGTGTTGTAGTCCATTTTGAAGACTATAATCCTTGATCTTCAGCAGCAAGTGCTTCAGGCCATACTTACTGTCAAGCAAAGCTGTGTCATCTACATATTACAGGTTGTTTGTCAGCCTTCCTCCAATCTTGATACCCCAGTCTTCATCAAGTTTCTCCTTACCTGCTCAGCATACAGACTGAAAAAGTATAGTGAGAGGATGCCAACTTTGTGCCCACTGAGTCTGATTGTAAATCCCTGTGTTCTGTTTGAGCAGCAGTCCTTGATCTTTGTTCTGGTTCTACATGAGCACAATATAGCACTATGGGATTCTCAATAATCTCAAGGCTAGTCATGGTTTGTTGTGGTTCATACAAGGAAATGCCTTCGCATAGTCCTTAAAACACAATTAAATATATTTTTGGTTATCACTGCTTTCAGCAAAAAGTCATCTAATAGCAGCAATGGTATCCTTGTTCCACGTTCTCTTCTGAGTAGGACTTAAACCTCTGGCAGCTTCCTGTTCGTGTACTACTGTGACCATTGTTGGATGATCTTCATTAAATTTTACTTGCCTGTGATATTAATGATGTCTTTATATTATTCCCAATATTGTGTTCTGTTGTTAATAATATTGGGTTAGGGTGAGGAAGGGACATAGTCAGAAGAGGTGCACCAACAGGTAAGACCCTCTCTTCTACCTACCCTCATCCTTGGACTGGTTTAAACATTAACAAAGACATCTTTTGACAAAAATAATTTCATTTGTAGATGTCCTGATCACAATAGAATACCAGTTCATACTGGCAGTAACTAACCTCTGATTATCCACAGAGTTGTGCAGATAGATGCTTTACCTCTCCATCTTCACAGTCATTCTCTTTCATCTCGTGTGTTTTAGACAGATGGAGAATGATTCTTCCCCAGAACACATCAGATTAGAAGAAGACTTTTCCCTGGCTGGAACAACCATAGCATCTTAGAAGTTACACAGCATCATGGGACCTCTTCTAGCTTTAGTTAGGAGCTGCTCTTTTTTCCAAGCCGTTTTATTGAAACTTCATCCATAGATTCAGTAGTTCCATCATATCAAGAAGAGTTGTGCAGTCATCACCACAAACAATTTTAGAACATTTTCTTCTTATTTGCACTATTGTTTTTAGTGTAATTTTTAGAATTGTGGCGAGAATGTACAAACAAGACAGTCTCCATCTCAACGACTTCCACATGTCTAGTGCACTGCCATTGGTTTGACGCTGTATGAGGTGCAACCATTATTGAGACCCTTTCCCACATTATCCCACCACCATTAACATAAACGCTTCCTCCTTCACCCAGGATAGCCATTGGTCAACTTAGATTCTTTTGGTTTTGTGAATAACACATATATTTCGTCCTGTTCCCCAGAGTCAAGATGGTAGCCGTGTTAGACCTTGTGCCAGTGTTTCACCTATTCCTTGAGTGAGAAGAGCTTTCAAAGTTTGGTAGAGAAAGGAGTCTTGTCAATATGACAAGGCTTCTGAGCTGCTGCCCCTCTTCAGCTGAGTGCGTGCAACCCACGGTGTCAGCTCACTGGGAAGAGACACAACCAAAGCTGGTGTGCATGCATGCGCGCGCGTGTGTGTGTGTGTTTGTGTGTAATAGATTTGTGGCTAAATTTATGGCATCAAGCAACTATATCGACCCATGAAGAAGAGTCTTAAATAATTGCATCTTTTAAGCATCCCGATGCTACATATTACCATGTCCTTGAACCCTGATTTATGGCAAGAGTATAAAATATATTATTTAAAATGAATCAAATGCTCTTAAAACCAATATTTTGCTGAGTTCTGCATAACTTACAAAAAGCAGTTACCTCATCATTACAGGGCAGGTATATCTTCCTATAGGCACCCTGGTGGCATGGTGTAGTGTAAGCGTTGGACTGCTGGGTGCAAAATTCAAAGCTACAAACTGCTCTGAGGGAGAAAGGGGAGGCTGTTGTCTCTCCTAAAGATTTATAGCCTTGGAAAGATTATAGTTCCTATGAGTCGGAATCAACTGCATGGCCATGGGTGGCATATCTTCCTTGGAAATTAGGCGGCTGGGAATGCACCTAAGTATTTTACTGATGGGTTTTTCAATTCACCATGAAGTATTTCCCCCTGGACTTACACTGTTTCCAGACTCTCTCTCTTGAAAAGACAGGAAGCAATGAAGCCATGGATGGAGAAGCAGAAGGAAAAAGAAAGAAAACTTTCTCATTCCTTTGAAAGATCATGGTATAACCCACAGCACACAATGAACATAAGGCAGATGGCAGATGTGAATAAATTGTGACCAAAACTTTGAACTTTATCCCAGTTCCAGACCCAAGGAATATCCATTCCCTGGTGAGTCTCATATCTGTACTCCATCAGCCTAACTAAGAAGGGCATAAATAAGTCCTGTGCAAATAATTATGGTGGGCCCATTTATGCCTTGGTTCATATATGCCTGCCTAATTGAATCGAGTGTCTAATCCCAGGATTCATTATCTATTTCCCTATCTAAGTCTTTTTTCCCATTTATATTTAGCACCCAGCTGTCCCCTCCTCCAAATGGTCAACTGTAGTCCCGTAAAAGTCTCACGATTGGCCTCCCGCACCCCTAGCTTTGTGCGGCAATTTTCTCAGTAGGTGGGCGGCTGGATCTTGGTGTGCCCCTGCTACTGGGTTAGAATGGTTGAGGAGTGCAAGCTCCAGGGAGATGAGGAAATAGGACACAGCCTGGTGCTCAGGAATTCCAGGTAGAGTCGGGGATGGTGTTCAGTTGGGACAGGGCACTGCTGCCTTTTGTAGCAGTCAGAATAAAGCAATAAAAAGATCAGTAAAATGCTGGCTGGAAGTTATTGATAGAAAAATTCTTTCTGCACGAAAGATTATAAACAGAGTGTTATCTGAAGATGGATTTGTTTTAATTTGGCATTGATGTATTTGATACCTGGTTGGATCAAAGAAAACAGAATCAAAGGGAGAAATACAAGCAGCCCTGCTTCTCTGAATGTAGGCCTCTTTTATAGATATAAAATCTCGGGACTCGAGTGCTCAAATTTATTTGTACTGATGTTTGTTTAAAGATCAATATTAAATAAATTGGTCTGGAAGCTATAGTCATAAAGCAGCTGTCGAACTAATGTAATCCCACAATGCCATTTTGTCTGCTGCATGAAACCTGGTTAACTGTGTACTTCTAATAACATGTGGAAATCTATTGAAAAAGAAAATAGCTGAACTGGATTTTCTGAACTTGGACTTTACATGACAGTAGTATGTGAAGGGGGTTTTTAAAAATATATTTTTTTAATTCCTTTCGGGAAGGCGATTGATTGGTTTTTATAATCAAGCAGCAAGTATGTAGATAGCCTACATTTTCCCAGATATGCATAAAACTGTGACATGGTTTTTTGAGGCTGTATCATTAGACTTCAGTGTCCTGGACAAGCCTCAAGAGCTTCTGTTAAGGTGCTGTCCACTCACAGCCAGCTGATGATGTATAACCGATGACACACTGCCTGGGTTCATTTTGTTCATGGTTGATATTAATTATGTCTATGTTTGGACTTGCTGTTAGCATTTCCTCATTGATTTGCTTTTGATCACGGCATTTACATTCACTTCCTTACCTGATCACCGGTGTATACTGAAGCCAGTATACATCTCAAATCTTACCTATTTCCATTGCCGTGTTTTCATAGCATTCAAGAGAAGAGAACCAAAGCAGAAAAGGCCATGGGGCTATCTCTTCTATCATTTAAAAAACACACAAAACTGAACTCCCTGCCATCCAGCCGATAGCTGACTCACAGTGATTGTAGAACAGGGCAGAGTGACTGCCTTTAAGTTTCCAAGAGACTTAAATGGTTGGTGGTAGTTACAGGACTAGCAAGCCACATCATTCTCTGTGGAAGGACTGGTGGTTTCAAACTGGTGAAACCACTACATTACCACTACAGCGCTAGGGCTCCTTCTCCTAATCTGAGCCACGCTAGTCTGTCCCATTTTCTGAGCATCTGGTTTCATGTGTGTTTCAGTTGACAGACATGTAAATTAGGACCTCTGCCAACAAGGAGCATAGAATCCGGCCCAGGCTGAGAGGCAAGGTACCCATAGCAAAAGATGGCCAGGGTGTAATGTAGCATGTCCCAGAGGGGACAGACAAGTTCTACGGACACCCAGGAACAATATCGATCCATGGGTCATCCAGGAGCAGAGGAGTTGACCACCCAATCTTTTTCACTGGGGACAGAAGAGCTGGCGAATAGCTTAGGTTATGAAAGTGTGACTTTGTTGTTTAATAAGGTATTTTGAAGGGAAGCCAGAAAACAGCATTGAAGAAGGGATCCTGTTTTCTTATAATGTAGTATGCAGTAACAAGAATGTATCCTCTTTGAGTTTTGGTAGTTAGCTTATTTTGTCACTGATTTCCCCAGAGGAACTTGAGTCCTGATATGAAGTAAGTCCATATTTCCTTTATGCCCCTCTATATATCCTTTCCAATTGTCTGTAGGTTTCCCTGCTCATTTGATTCATCTCTAAATTCTTGTCATGTATTTTAACCCCCAAAGATCCCTGGCAAGGACATAATTATAAATTACTTACGTGGCAGTTTTGAGAATTAAATGACTTTTTGAATTTCTTGGAATTGTGTATCGTTCATCATGTATTTGGAAGCTTGAAGAGCATGGTGGTGAGGGAATGCCCCCCCCTTCCAGTCAGATCAATGAGTTTAAATCCATGCATTTCCCTTTACGTGGTGTGGAGTGAGGCAACCTTCCTAAGTCTCAGTCTCCTAATCCATAACCTGGGAATAATGGTTGCCGTTACTGGATTATTTTAAGACTTGAAGTAATAACCATCAGATGGCTTTAAGAGATGAATAAAATTGCCCCTGGGGAAACATTCTGCATGATGTCTGGTAGGACATAACTTAGACTTTGTAAATGATAGTGGTTATCATCTTTATGGTCAGTGTGATGAAACTTTTTGAGAATAAAATAATCACAGTATATATTAGGATCATTCCTTACCCCATGTCCATGCTGCCATACCCTTCAATATCTGTGACATGTCCTTACACTTTCTACCTCTGCCCCTGCCCTAGTAGCAGACTCCCGAGAGCAGCATGTGTATAGAAGATTAAACATTAGCTGTGACCAAAATCCATCGTATGATCAATGTCTAAAAGTGAAATCAGTCATATGGGGAGGGTAGCATTCACAATGGCATTCATGTTTCTGTATTCTCCAATCCGACCCTTGTCAATGTGAGAAAGTATCACTTCCCTACCTCTTAAACAGGTAGGTCTCAAAAGTGCGCCCTTTCTCAGCAAGATGTGTTGAACATCATCATAGGGGAAGCCAAGGAGTGTCATGAGGGCCATTGTATTGTGCCCCAACGACTGCTCCCAACCAAAGTCAAATGGCACGTAGCCCGTGAGTACTCCCACTACTCAAATAGTGGCCAAGTGACCAAGTGGACCCAGGCTTCTCTTTGACCAGATGCAGGCAGGTACCTTTGGCTGTTGTTTTATTTCTGGTTAGTGACTTGCCACAGGCCCAGTCCACCATAGAGAGCAAAGAGTAATGGCTGGCGTTCCCCAAGAAGACGGGGACATTCAGTCTTCACAGGGCACTCGGCCTCTCAGTTACGTTGACGTCAGTATGAGAGCCAACTGCTGGGCACCGACTGGAAGTGGGAGAAGAGGCATGATTTTTCTCTGGATTGCGGGCTCGTTTTGTAGGGAGAGAGAAAGCAGGGTGGAAACACAGCCCTGCCCCAGATTGGAGCTCCCGTCTGGCAACAGAAGTCAAGCTGCAGCATCAAGCACAGCGTCATTGAACACCGTGCCCACCACCTGGGTGCCGGAGCCCTGCGGCTTCCAGCATGAAAGAGTGCGATCTTGGAGGAGTGCCACAGGGAGTGGCCTGCAGAGCTCTCGCATGCTGCTGTGCTCCCTGACCTCCGCGGGTCACACAGAGGGGAGACTGGCGCCCTTTGTTGGGTGTCTGTGGAATAACGGAGTCCTGTGTGATATAAACGGGGACTGGGCACTGCAGTGGATATTCCTGGACAGCATGTAGGGCCGATAGAGCTTTCGCCCTTTCTCTTCCGAAGAATCCTAAAATGACTCCTTCCCCCCACGCCCATGTATTCTTATTAATCCAAAGCTAACTTGGAATTTTGAAGGTGCTTTCACTTGACTAGTTTCAATGAATGCATGCTTTCTTCCACTTCACGTTCAGCTTTGGCTGCTTGAGGGAGTGAGAAAAGAACAGCAACGCTGTCCCAGCCTCCTTGGAAGCCTTACTCATGCCTGGCAAGTGGCAAAGAGCTACACTCCCTGCCTGGTGGTTCCTGTGTAGCTCAGGGCCATGACAAAGGTCCAGACGTGATTTTGGCTGCATGGTGATTTCCCCATCCTTACCGATTCATGTGTGGGTGAGCCCAGTTTTTGTATTTCTGGTTCCCTTTAATAAAGATGGAAAACTTGGAGTAAAATTGTGGCTGATGGTGCTGAATTATTACTCTAAGATAGATTCATCAAATCTCCCAGCTGTATAAGACAGGGCTTACTAATGAAGTTCCCTATCAAAAAGAAAAGCCTAATTTTGATTTGGCTTAGGTAATGAACTTCTTTTTCCTGGTGTGATTATCTGCATGGGGTGGCTAAAAGAGTAGCAGGAGAGAGTGCGCTCACAGAAGCATTATGCAAAATGCCTTTTGTCTCTTTTTGCTGGGATATATTAAATTTTCAATGTAGTCTATGTAATATAAAATTATGATAATGACTTTTGGCCCACTGTGAAGGCAGCTTGCTGGTCCTGAGCATGTGTGTCTGGATTGAGCACTAGGATACACTGTGGGAGTTGCCTTTTCTATTAACAAACCTCTAGATACCTAATGATGAATTTTCTTTCACCAAATGTTCTCCTTTTGTCTAAAATACAAGCATTTTCTAAATTGCTTTTGAGAAAAACAAGAGAGGCAGAGAGGTCTAGGGTACTGACAAGGGGTGGGAGAACAAAGCAAGGGAGCCAGTTAACATCATCCTTGTCATGATAAACCAACCAAAAGGTGGTTTCCTGTACTCGTGGAAATATTTACCATATATTTTGGTCTACCTGATGTCATCACTTAGTTAGAGGACAAATTGAAAAATCGCCTCTTAAAATATTACTGTGCCTTCCAGCCATGTGACATGTGTTTATAGACCACGGTGGCAACTTTCAGTTATCTTGTGGGTCCTTCTCATTGGGCGAAAATTAGCCTTTTTCTAGACAAACAAACACAAAGAAAGAGAGAAATATATCAATTAACAGAAATTTCCTTTTCCGTGTTCTTCAGCATGCACAAGGGCTTCAAAAGGTTCATGGGAAGAACTGGAATGAAAATATAGTGGGATTTTTCCATGAACATTTTGAAAGCACTACCCACCCACACCCCCCCCCCATCAGAATAGACTAAGTGGTAGACTAAGTGGTAGTGGGTTGAGTTGGGTTTAGATTCCTACAAAGGCATTGTGAAGATATTTCCAAATGCTTGTAAGTTCACTTCCTCTTTTCTTCACGAGGGAAGGGCCACCCTCGTTCATCATTAAAAAAAAAAAAAAAAAAAAAAGATGACCATACTCTTCACCACTGCCTATCAGCGTACTACAAATAGCACCGGCCACACTCAGTACACCTCTGCTGCTGCTGTGCATTGCTGCGTCATCATTTCCCACCCATGAGACCCTCGTCTGCATCCTGGAGCTGTGCTCCATAGGGCTTGGGGGACGTAGCTCTCTAACCCTGACTCCTGAGTGGTTCTGGTGGTTTCGCTGAAGTCCTCAGGACAGCATGGTCATGGTTCCATGCTGTGCAGTCTGTTCCAACAAGGCACAAGAACTGTAGAGCTTTTAATTGTCCTCTGATCCAGTGTCCAGGATAAATGAGCAAGTTGGCCTTCTCGCCTGGTAGACACACTTCATCATATTTTTCTGAACTTTCCATCTCAGCGATTGCTGAGCAATGACCTCAAATTATCAACCTGACACAGTAGTAAAGTTCTGTTTAGGATTTCACACTTGTTTGGGAAGTTTCTATGTGATGTCCAAAAGCATCGAGACTATCAACTAGGGGGGAAATGGCTTTGCGAGAAATGAATGCTTGCACTTGTGTGTTGATCGTGCTGAAAATGACTCTAGGCAAAGAAACAAGAAGGATGTAGAGAGCACAGTGACTGCCTCAAGACATGGTCAGGCCCCAGAGGCGACTCATGAAGTTAGTCTTCTCGGGAAGGTCAGTACCCTGCCTGTTTGCACATCTATTGATAACAGCATGAGCATCTCTCGCAAGTGTGATTTTGTTTGTGGGCAGATTAATAACGATGGGACTGAATTACCATAACCTATTAGAGTAGTTAATGAGAACCACATGTAAACGAAAAGATGAGTGGGTAGTAGGGATCTCTTAAAGAATTGTCTCCTGATTTTTGTTTCTGGAGCTAGTAGAAGCTCTGACCGCATAGTGTTGGCAAGTGTTTCTGTCCCCTATCTTCGATGCTAGTAATAATAATATCTTAGAAAAGGACTATAAAGTGAGCATTTAGACACCAGTCAATGTTTCCATCCATGGGTTGATTAAAAGCGATGGTAGCTTTGGAGCTCACTGCATCCCAGACAGTGGAAGGCATGGAAACCCATCTTGGCAACAAAAGAATGAGTCTCAGTCCCTTCAAGATACACTCCAGGTGAGCAGTGGAAAACTAAGCGTTATGAATTAGGTCATAGTTTGGCTATTATTCCATTGTAGACTGCCAGTGAGACCCGTGACCTGATTTCATTTGGAGAGGGGGACGGGGGCATGCCATCCTCTCACCCTGGGCTATATTTTCTGACAGTGCCATGAAGCCATGAAGTGTCTTTTTAAAAGACAATTTAAAAATAATAGGGTTGCATGTGAATAGCCTAGTGGCGTGCCCACTATGCTTGGTAAATAGCCAAGGATGGATGAGAGGACTTGAAGCATCTATGAAATGAGGTTGGTGACGTCCACACGGTCTCCGTCTGCTTTGTTTGATGAGGTGCTGTGCCTGCGACTGCTCGGCTCCTGGAGCCAAAACGCAGGATCCTCTCGGTCCAAGCTCACTCTTCCATATGTTCCCTTTTTAGTGTGATGGGGGAGGTTCGTGGAGGCAGCTCTTTAGGAAAAACATTTAGCATTTTAAGCTCCACAAGATGATGTTTAGTAGAAAGACAGCTCTTGGCAGCACATTTCTTTGTTTTTGCCCTTAATTCTGTGTCTGTGTTTTATCAACAAAACCAGACAGGCACACATGGGCAAAAAAAAACGTCGTAGATTGTGGAATGTTGGAAAGTTACCCTGGTCACCCTGGGATGCTGCCTTCTAGAAGGTCCTGGGGCTCTGATTAGGACAGGGGGGGTTACTTTGTTTGTGTCTGTAGTGAAAAAGCTGATCAGAGTTGGGTATATACAGAAACCCAGGCCCCCTCAGGAGGGTTCTACATGAAATAAACCCTGGCTTGTAGACCATGAGCACTCTCCTGGAAGCCGACTGGAAGATCCCCGTCAGGTGAGCAGCACATTCTGAGGTCCTCAACAGGCCATGAAACAATAAAATGAATCATCAAACCCACTGTCATCGAGCCAATTCCAACTGACAGTGACGCTGAAGAACAAGGTAGAACTGGCCCTCCTGGTGGGTTCCTGAGTTTATAGAAAGACCTGCATCCTCCCGCAGAGGCGCCACCTGATGGTCTTGATATGCTGACCTTGCATTTAGCACTCGGTGCATAACCAGGACACCACTACCTGGGCTCCTTCTGCAGACAGTAAAAAGCAAACTCACTGCCATCAAGTCCACGCTGATTCATCATGACCCCTGGTGGGTTTCCAAGACTAGCTTTGCGGGGGAGTGGAAAGCTCAATCTTTCTCCCTAGAAGTTGGTGGTTTCACACTGCCAGCCATGTGGAGCATAGTCCAATTGGTCACCACTGGACCACCAGGGCTCCTGGAAATCCTGAAGGAGGGAGACCTGCAGGCTTCACTCTTTGCCTCAACGGCGGTGAGTCCTTCCTGCCCTCCAGCCTGGCCCAAGCGAAGGCCTTCTTGTCGCCTTTGAAGTAGTCAAAAGACCACGGACAGCATGTCAGTTTCTGGCCCCTGAGACGTGGCATCCAGGGCACGTCCTCACTTCCCAAAGATCTCTCATTTCTTAAGACTGGGTCAAAGACATGAACAGAATCATAGTAAGAGGCCTGCATTTGCTACTAGAACTTAACATTTTTATGCGCTTCAAACATAAACATCAGGCTTTCCCCCTTTTTTCCTCTCTATGCTATCTATATAATCTTTAAATTAACTAGTTGTTAGGTGCAGAGAACATAGGTCAGCCTGAGCCTCAACTAAAACATGCTTATGTAAGCCTTAAGGATGCCATGCCAATAAAAAAATAAGTGCTCCTCCTCGGGTCACCGAGAACCGGTGCCCGTTTAATTGTTGGAGATGCATTTTATTATCCGGCTTTCAAGGTTCTTTGATCTGCTTTTTTGAGAGGGATCTGGTTTAGGAAAGGTTCTGCCTAATGGGTCTGTTTAAAGATCGCATGGAGAAGCAAGAATGCCCTTGTGTTTGATCCCGTTCATCTCACTGGGTAAACATCTGCATTTCTGGTTCTTGTCACTTACCCTAATGCCAAGGCAACCATCAAGTCTATTTTAAAGCAGAAGGTCTGAGGCAAGTCTTTGCATAGCACATCAGTCAGATCCATGTGTGTTTATGTGTGCATGTGCATGTATGAGGGTGTGTGCGTGTGTGTGTGTGTCCCGTGGCTTTCTGCTGCTCCAACTCTGGGCATCACGTGACTTTCATATGAAAGTCTTTAGGAAGACAGAGGGCAATCACCACCCCCACTTTTCCTGTGTTTGTTGGGAAGTATATCTTAAAGGCATCATTTGCCATTCTTCTCAAAATGACACTGGCCTTCGCCCCCCTGGCCTGGCTCCCTGTGTGTTGGAAGTGTAGCCTTGATGATCCCGCCCTGTATTATGCATCTTCCAGATGATTTAACTGAAGGGATGCTATGGAGGAGATGCTGACTGGCACTTTTCCCATGCTTAATGTGTTAACAAAAGCCAAGGGTGTCAGTTTTAACAGTTTTAGCTAAATTCCCAGGGCACTCTTCACACACGCTGAAACCTCTGCCATGCCTTACCCTGACAGATTCCCTGCCGTCATCGTACACTTAAAATAAATGTCATCCCCAATCAAAAAGTTCACATTGTCTCTGACAATATAATTTGTTACTTTGTTCCTACGTGCTCTCTTTCTTTGGCACTGAAGTCTTAGCCAGGAGGTGTTCTTTGCCTTGATGTTGGCTGCCTTCCTTTTTGTTCTTTGGAGCAGCGGAGATGGGTGAGAAAGGGGCGCAGAGAAGAGAGTGTCCTTTGATTTCCACTCAGGGACAGGTAGACATTTCAGATTTGGGATTGGAAGAAGCAAATAAAATGTCAGCCTCGAGCTGGGACCTCAAGTCTCATTCCCGCCAAAGATCTAGTTGTTACATTCCTTCACCCAGAACATTATCCACAGGAAGAAAGCAACTGGGCTACAGAGAATGAACTGGGCCTTGGAGATGGGCCTGGGATAGAATATGGACTCTCTAGACAAACTACTGAACCTGTCCTGGCCGCATCTGAAAAATGGGGACATGGAGACTAAGTGCACTACCACTGGTGTGGAAGGCCTTCCAGAGGTCAGCTCCACTTCTATCCCTTTCATAACTCCTTTTCCAAGAGTTCTAAGCAGATGAGTTCCATGTATATGAGATAATTCTCCTGCCTTGATTTCCCTCCCCTCCTTTTCCTCTCTCCTTCCTTTCTTCCTTTTACATTGACTTTTGCTCTAGATTCGTTTGCTCTCAAAATTTTTTTTTAAAAAGACACTGCAATGAGCATCACTGCCTTTGTGGGTTTCTAACACTGTAACACTTTCTGGGAATAGAAGCCCTCATCTTGAGGGACAGCTAGTGGTTTTGAACTGCTGACCTTTCAGATAGCTGCCCCATGCATAAGGACTATACCCCACCACTCTCCAGGACGTTTCAAAACATTGTTACTTTCGCCTTATTGAGGAAATGCTTATTCAGCAACACAGTCAGTCACATCAAGTTCCCCAATGGGCCTCTTGTCTGTTCAGAAGAATATCTGACTAGCTCAAACCTAACATTCAGATAAAGAATGATGTTGACAGTGTGGTTAAGTTTTGGGCTACTAACCCGGAGGGCAATAGTTCAAAACTGCCGACCTTTCCTCAAGGGCAGAAAAGAGGAGGCTTTTTAGTCCCGTAAAGATTTACAGTCTGAGAAACCTACAGGGGCAGTTTAGTCCCGTCCTCTAGGGTCACTCTGGGGGGAATTGACCCCATGCAGTGGATTTGTTTGTTTGCTTGTTTGTTTGTTTGTTTACTTTTAGCGAGTCATTTTACTCCAGGCTCTTCCAGCTCTTAGAACAATCCGCACATCCATTGTGCCCAGCACATTTGGACATAGGCTGCCATTGTCATTTTCAAGACATCTTCCTTCTACTTGAGCCCTTGCTATCAACACCTCGATTTTCCCCTCCCTGTGGCCCCTTGATAAATTCAAAATTATTATTATTTTCACGTCTAACACTGACCTGCTGCCTCCCTCAGGAATGGGGGCATCATACATAGATCTTTGCCATCGGTTCTCCCTACCTCCCCCCTACTCTCTTGGTATCGCTACTCCCATTATTATTCCTAAGGGGTTTATCTGCCCTGGATTCCCTGTGTCTCCAGCTCTGGTTCTTAGTTTGCAAGGCTCTTCTGCAAGGTGTACTTAACTTCCCTTTAGTGGCTCTCTGTAGCGCCCCCTGGAGGATGCAGATAGTTAACACACAGCTGCCACTTGATAGTTTGGAGGGGTCAAGTCTAACCCCAATGGGACCTAAGAAGGGAGCCTTGGCCATTTACTTCTAAAAGGTCCTCATCCGAGGAGCCCTTTTCTCCCCTAGGACTCACGGGGGCCTCCATGAGTCAGAATCCAGTGGACCGCACCACTGTGGTCTCTAGTACATTTTCCCAAGTTGGGCGGTAAGTCATTGTGCGCTTATTGGCGCCACACAGAATTGGTCTCCGAAGGCCAGCTGCTTATGGTCATGCAGGGCAGGCCCTTTCTCTGAGCCTCCCTTCCCTTTTGTTTTAAGTCAGGGCCCTTGCAGGACACATCTATTATATGACAATCTCAGAAGCATGAAAGCTCTTTCGCGTGTAGATGTTATTTTATTTTTGATCAAGGAAGTTCTGTTCTTTAGCTTACAGACATCTCAACAGACTTCCAAGTTACTGCTTTATCGATACAATCAGCCCCTTTATTCCTGCTTTTTCCCCGTGCTCTCTCCTCCCACCCCCACCCTCTCCTCTCTCTTTCTCCGAGAATAAGAGAGGTGGCTTTCACAGCAGCTGGTTAATTTCCCTGGTTTCACACTACTGTTTAATGATCCGTTTCTCGTGTGCCACCTCTCTCATCTACTGAAAGATAGGTACAAATTGTACCTATAAAAATTATAATATGACTCAGGGTGAGTTTTTGTGTGGGCTTTCCCCCCAGATTTTGACCCTCTAAATAACTTTCTAATGCTTATTTTTGCTCACCGAGTCTTTGACATTCATGGGGCTCTCTGACACCCTAAGTTTTTAAGTATAGAGAGAGTCTGTGCCTTCAATGTGTTGTTTCCAGAGATTGGGCAAGCATGCCCAAAGAGATGCCGGACTGGTCACAGAACGTAGCTGTGAGCCTTGTGGGAAAGATTGGGCTCCTGGTACGTGGCCTGTTTTGTGTCTGATCCCACCACAGGGGGCCCCGTACCGGTGGGTAAAATGTCTCTATGGAATCTTGATGAAGAACGGCATGAGAAACTAACTGATGCCTTTCTAAACAGAGTCACCAAAGAAGAGCTATAGAAATGGGGATGAGGAGGGGAATCTAAATACCCCCATCAGCATTTGTGGGACGTGTTTTTCTTTGCATTGTTTTTGGTGATACGGTAATGTATGAAGAATAGCAGATTTGGCTTCAGATGTCCTTAAGATCAAGCCCTGACTCTGTCACTTACGTGTAGTAAGTCTCTTACCTCCCCTGGGGCTCTGTTTTTTACCTAGTTAAAGAAGGCATTAGACTAGGTGTCTGTTCCACGTCCACAAAGAGGTTGAGACACGCCCAGGTGGGGGTGGGTGATAGTGTACCTGCACACTCCCATTTAGAACTGTCTGTCAGTCTGTCTGCCTGCCTGCCTACCTGTCAGTTTCTTAGGGGCCAGGCCAGGAGAGTCAGGGAACCGGACTTGCTTTCTTTATTTGCCTCTGCGTCCTTTAGTTCCACTGAAGTCATTGGGACCGTCTTCCTACCTGTGATTGTCTGCTTCGTGCAAGGTCTAAATGTGGTAATACAAATGAATTGGCCATTCCCAGCAAGACAAATCCTGATAATGTAGTTAGGAACTGTCAGAGAATCCTCCAAAGGCCTGAGAAGAAAGCTGCCAGAGGCGGCCTCTTTGCACATGATCTGAGAAGAGGAAACCTTTGCCCGAGGTGACACTGTGGGGCAGCGTGGGCCGGAGCCTCTGCACCCTCACATACCCTAACTAGACTGGAGCGACGACGCTTCCGTGGTGCATGCCCTTCAAGGCAAGCGGTGTGCACTCCTGCTGCATCCTAGGGGGTGCTCTGACACGGCTTTGGCAAGCAGGGGCCCTTCCATGAGCATGCGAGTGAGCGCCGTTACAGATCTCGGGGTGTGGAAGAAGACGCAGTCTTTCAATTACATCCCAAACCAGCAGAAATGAAACACTTGTTTTCATAAATGCAATCAAGTTGGGGCTGGACTCCAGGGCGGGAGGCTTACAGGAGTCCACCCAGCCAACAGATACTCCAAGGAAGACCCCTTTCGCAGGGATAGACACATAGCGAGTGTCGGGTTTGTAGTTCAGAACTGGTCTTGGGAGTTTCTGTTCGACAAGGAACATTGCAGAGGTGACCCGTGGGTGGGGAGAGAGGATTTCAACATCATCTAATAGACTTCAGTTGTTTCTGTTTGTTGTTATTGCCAGAGTAGCAAAACAACATTTCTGGAGTCTTCATACCTGTGCCCTTTTTGCAGTGTATGACAAGAGAAATGATCTAGTTTAATGGTTAGGGTCACTGCTGTAGAGTCAGCCTGCAGGGGCCCACATCCCATCTCTGGCTCCAGCCCTGCTCTCTGGTGGAGTTATTTAGCCTAAGATTAGACCTCTCCATAAATGAAATTAATGGTAATAACATAGTGATAATAATAAGACTGCCCTCATACACGTGGCATGAGAATTTAATATGTGAACATATGCAGCATGCCCAGAGCAGTGGCTACCTAGCAATTACCCAGCCAGTATTAGTGTTACTATTATTGTTTTTGTTATTGCCACGCAGCCCTTCTGACTCTGTCTTCTGACCTCCCTAAACCGAAAGAGTTACTTACCCTGGGAGATCAGAAGGTGGTTTCCTCTCTAAGAGTTATGAATTTACAGATGTAAGATGTTGGCTGCTTAGAAGTATTGTAAATACAGGGATACTTCCATACTTTAAAAAACCACTCTGTTATTTCTACCTTTCTTATATAAAGACAAAATTGGCCTTTCAGAGCAAACAGTCTGCATATGCAGAACAAGAAAACATTGGGACCCCAACAACCGTTACGTTTTCAGTGCCACCAGAAAACACAGGACTCATTTCTATGAAAAGAAAAAGGTGGGAGAGGGGCAGGGGGGAGGGGCGGGAGGGCGGGTTGGAATCTTGTTGACGGAAGTGAAAGGAAACAAAAGAAAACATTTCTGTCCCCTCTCATTTTCTGTGACTTTTGGTTGAGTAGAAAGAATATATTTTATCTTGTATAATCTTTCAAAACCTCTCACATTTTCAACAAGATCCTACAGCTGTTTATACGTTACACGGAAATATAATATTGACTAAACTGACATATATATTAAAAAGCAACCAAGGAATAAAGGGTATTGTTTTTGCTATATAAATCAAAAATAATACAGCAACTGGTCTTTCAGTGATTAAAGCTGCCTTTCCCTTTAATAACTCTCCTAAGAAACAGGAAATGTAATTTCCCTACACCTTTCCTGAGGCTCTCCAATCAGCTGGGTCCTCTGGGGGTTCCCTACTGTATATTCCTTCATCAACATGGAGTCCCCCCAGGGGCCCACACACACTCTGTTAAAATTAGCTGTGTTCCACATTAGTGACAGGAGCTGAGTATTCCTCAGAGGGGTACACAGTTGTATGGTGCAGCTTCCTGTTTGAGCAAAATCATATCTTTAATTGCAGAGAATTTTTTTCATTACCTGTTAATTGATAAATCATGCTCGCTCCTGCTGCTGGAGCGGGTGAAGCCGACCTGATCTGGAGGCAAGCTCCGACCCAGCCCCCCAGCCTCCTCTCACCCCCAAACAACCATAAAACGATGAAAAATAAACAATAAGCAGGATCATCAGGGCCAGGGAAAGGAAACAAGCAGGTTGGGTCCCTGGGCAGCAGCCCTGAGGAGTTGCATTAAAACAAAGCAAAGCCCCCGATAGTGATCATCATCATCATCATCATCATAATTAATAAATAAGCCTTTCGATCCTTTCCCCTGTCTCCCGCCACCCCCCTTCCCCCTTTGTCAGTCTTGTCCTTTTATTCGTGTTTCTCCTATGGGTAGCAAAAGGACACTGTCTTGGGAGGAACAGTAAAAACCCTGAGTATAGTGAAATAATTTAGCTGATCATTCCCCACTGTATAATTTTCTACGCTTCCTGCTAACTGACCTTGTGGGCTCCTGTCAGGTTGCTGAGGGGAATCCAGCAGGATTCCAGCCCTCTGTTCCTTTACTTTTCAGAAGTATCGCAGGATAGAGTGGTGCATTTGTGGCAGCACCGTTTGGGGGCTGTGAGGCCCCTGTCTGGACAGACAGCACTAAGCAACCCCCTCCTCACTATTCTCCGGACTTTTCCCGCCGTCCCCCACCCCCCTCCCCTGGCCCCATCCCCACTCCCCTTCAGTCATCCCTATAAGATGGGGAAATTGCTGCCAACTGTTGAACTGGGATGAAGCAAGCGCCTGCCGGATGTCATGGAAATGTGGCACAGTCCCTCCGGGTGTGGCCAGGGGGAGGAGGCTGGCGGGGCTGATGACATCTAATGGAATGTCGAGCCTTTTATCTTCGAGATGTCAATCTTAGGCCAATGAGGTGGGGCTGAGTGAAAACCTGCAAACACAGCACAAAAAAGACTCCTTTCAGAATTGGCCAGGGCGAACTCGCACACACACACACCCATCCCTCCCTGGTGCTCCATCCCTCTGCCAGTCCTCCCTCCCTTCCTGGCTGGGTCAGTACCAGGCTGCTCAGGCAGCAGAAAACAGTGTAAGCAGATGGGAAACCGGGTCCCCGAGTTGACATGCACACACCCAGGCACAAGTTACCCTGCTCATTATGAATGGGATGTAAGACGCCATTGATTTGTGTCCAAGTGATTCCCAGGTAATTATAGGCCATCGATCCCACCGTGCCAGCGCTATGTCGGCTGTGGTGCAGGCCTCGGGGCTCTAGGAGACCCTTCTGGATGCCAGTGCTGCAGCCACCAGGTGTGAACCATGGTGGTCTTAAGGGTCTTCTTCAGCATGTGGGACGTCAGCCCCCAGTGGATCTGCCGGTCCCGTTGTGTGACATTTGCTCCAATGGTAGACCCAGGGTAAGGTGGCTTCCTGCCTGTGCTTGCAGTGTGTAGTACAGCCGGTGGGAGGACAGGGATTGCATCAGCTGGCTGGCTTTGTGTCTCAGCTGTCACCAAAAAACTGGAGTAATATTCCTGATTAAATGTCATTACTCTGTGGCACAAAAGTGGGAACACTGACATGATTTTGGATCTGTTCCGGTTAAAATGCAGCAATAGCAGCAAATTATGTCTGCGGCGGATTAAACACTGCTATTTCTGAGCTATCTTCTATTACAAGCCCAGAATTTTTATCAATAAGTCTGTACTTTATGCCCACGGGTTCCCACGGGCCTTTAGACTTAGCATTAAAAAAAAAAAAAAAAGACCCTAAAACATTGACAACTCTTGTTCAGTCAGCAGCTGCGCTCAACTCAAAATAGCAGGGGTAAGTCCCAGATTAAAATACATTGGTGATAATAAAAGTTGGTTTATTAGCAGTAGGTGAGATGACAGTCAGAGAAAATATAGTTTATGTTGAGATGCACTTGTCGCATGTTTTTCATAAGCAGCCCTGCTTATTCAATATATGCCAATATGGAAAAAAAAAAAAAAAGGAGATATCCAGTCTTCCTCATTACCGGTGAATAGTTTGTTTCTTGTGTGTGACAGGGATTGTTTCTTGACCGTCGTGTCTGTAGGAGGCTGGTGGCATCCTTAGTCACACATTGGGGAGCTAGTCACACTCAGAATTGTTAAGCTCCCAGCTGATCCCAGAGGGGAGGAGGAGGAGCTGTCTACACCCATCAGGGTGTGGTCTGGAATCTCACGGGGGAGGGAGTCCTGCCCGGTCCTATAGGGTGGCCCTGCACCCACTCGCCTGAGTCGCAGTGAGTCTGCCCTTGATGTTGGAGGCAGCTAAATGTGCACGTGGGTGAAGCAAGCAAACAAAACAAGTAGGACTTGGGGAATTTTACAATGAACAGAGTTACTTCTCTTTGCCAGAAGTCGAATTACATCATCGCTAAATACATGTCCCCAAGAAAATAAACCCTAAAAGCTCGCCGTTTGTTGACTTCCAATTTCTTGTCTCATCGACACAGAGGAAAATGAAGAAAGGCTTTTGACTAAGAGCCACAAATGCCGGTAGGATCCGCATCAGAGTCATGCAAATGCATTCCTCCAGAGGAGGCTAGGACCTGTGGTCACCATTGTTGGTAGATGACCCAGGACTGCCCTGTTTATGAAATTCTGCCAGCAGGCCTTAAACCAGGAGATAGGCAGGTGCTTCCCTGATTACAATAGCTAGGACCACTGACTTGGCCAGACGGGAGCAGGAGATGTCATAGGACTGACAGTTGATGTTGGGATGTGAAAATAAAACGACAGCCCCGCTCACCTTTTGCTGGGGGAGCCCAGTTCTAACTGTGCGCGTCCCCCTCTGGGGCAGGCCAGGGGCTTCTGGTCCCATTTGGCATCTGCAGATTTCAGGAGCAGGGCTTTGTCTCCTCCTCTTGCTGGATACGTTGAAACATTGACAGGCAGCGTGTTCCTTTTCCCCCCTTTTATTACAGTAATTTATAAGATATTTTAGCTAACAGGAGGACGGCCCAAGGGGGCATTCTCATGTTAATTACCAAATGTGGGCTTGTCAAAATCAAATAGCTGCAGGAATAATGCAAGTAGTTCTGCATCATTATATTGTTTGGCCCTCAACCCAATATTAGCTACTTTTGAAAATCTAGGTTCATTAGGCTTTTAAATTTAAAAGAAGAATCACTACCGGGCCTCCGGAAGAATCCAAGGCGCAGTCAGCAGCTTAGGAGTTTCATGTAAATGACACTGAAAAATAGTTTCATAGAGCATGCTCAGGGGAACACAAAAGGGGATGGGGTGGGGGCTGTGTCTGAGATGAGAGGTTTTATTTTCCTCCCCACTAACCGTCTGGAATGGCAGGTCGCTTTTCATAGGTGATTATGGTAGCACTGTGCGTAGCTCTTCTTCCCTGACGAAGCTTCCTCCTTAGACCCTCTGGTTGGTGAAAGCAAAGAAACAGAAAAAGTTTGCAAGTGTCAACAAGGAGGGCCTTAAAGTCAGGATACCAGAGCCGTCTGGTCTACCTTGACGCAGAGCACGCCCTTGTGACAGAAGAGAACCGCCTCTCAGGCTCTCCCAGGTGGTAGATCATTCCAGAAGCAGCCGGTCAGTCCCACCTCTCTCCCATGGGAGACCCCTCCATCTTTTTGACTCGCAGCTGGACGTTTTAACCACCCAGTGCTGAGGCCTCACAGATGGTGGGTGCCCTGGTCACTGCCATCAGATCCATTGTGACTCATCATGGCTCCATACAGGGTTGGTGAATCCACATCTTTGTTGGGCTAGCTCACTTCATCTTTCACCCTGGGAGCAGCTGGATTCAAACTGCAAACCTCGCAGTTCGCAGCCCGACCTTATAAGCCACTACAGCAGCAAGGAACCCTTGATCGTGGGTAGAGAGGGCCCCCGACGTGTTTCTTTAAAACATCTGGCTTCCCAGAATCTGTGCTGATCTTGGCAATAGAAGAGGTAAGAGTCAATGGAATTGGCTGCCATCTCAGTGAAGGACATAAGGCAGCAGCTGGTGGTGCCAATAAGAAGGTGGAAGCAAGACTGGCTACTTCAAACTACAACGTGAATAATTCTCATGTGAATCATCAAGAGTTCGCTGTAGACATGAGTAAGAATTGATGCGAGAGGGGCAAACAGTTAAAATAATGGTCGAGGATGATTGCCACTGGAGGTTGCTGTGAATCAGAGCTTGACTATTCAGTTTCTCAGGTTTATTCAGCAATCATCCATTCAACACTTACTAGATGCTCGGCCCTGTGCAAGAGACTGGGGTTCTACACATAAATATAGCAGGGTGCTTTCCCAAAGAAAGGTGGCTTACATAAGGAGCCTGTGTTAGTCTGGGTAGACTAGAGAAACAATTCTTAGACACACATATGGATATAAGGGTACGGTTTATATACAGAGGAATAGGACATTAAGAAAGCATCCCAACCCAGTCCAGTTCAAAGTCATAAGTCCGATATTAGCCCATATGCCCCATACCAGTCTCTAAAGTCTCCTTCCAAATCACGAAGTCACGGTCAGTGAGTGCAGAGTCCTGGCGCCAGCAGGGGTCTGTCTCCCCATGGCTCTTCTCTTCCAGGGCTCAGGGCCCATCAACAGCATCCGGTGGTGGTAGAAGCAACTAAGCGCTGGCAGGGCTCTCCACATGACTTCACCAGCTTCAGAGATCTGGTTCCATCATGGGAAGGCCATGTGACTTCTCCTCCACCTCCTCCAGCTCCTGGGACGCTGTCATCTTGTTTTGTCTGTAGTTCGTTGTCTCTGAGACTCACTCCCAACAACTGGGGAGATAGCGTCTCATCTCCACGAGGGAAATATCGCGAGATTTCCCAGAAGTCTCAGGAGAAAGCCATGCCCACACGGAGACGTCATTGGCTACTTAATGGCTATCTCCAGATTAACAGGCTAGACTCCACCCCTACATCTCAGTCATGAAATTAACATAAGCACATGACTGCCACAGAGCCAGATGTGCAAATGGACAATTAAATCGCCTAATGGAAACGGTGTCTTCAGGCTCCAGGACTAAAGATGCTCAGAGAAGACTACCAGGAAAAGAACTTCCTCCTTGACACATGAAGACCCACGAGGAATTTTTTAAGGCCAGAGAAGGACTATCCAGTCTGTGCAAAACCAGCTGGAGAATTGGGGTGGTCTGGATGAGAGGGGCCAGAGTGATGGGATGGCAGGAAGAACCAAACCAGAACATGCGGAATCACATATGCCAAGGGGAAAGGTGTACATTTTACCTGCAACTCTTGATGTCACTGAGTGATTTGAACAAGGGAGTAACACTCTCAGCTTGTGCTTCTTCTTTTTATCTTTAAAATCATTTTATTGGGTGCTCGTACAACTCTTATCAGTGTGTCAGGCACATTTGTACACTTGTTGCCATCATCATTCACAAAACATTTTCTTTCTATCTAAACACTTTATATTAGCTTCTCATTCTTCCCCTCCATCATAAACCCTCGATAATTTATAAAAAAAACCTTTTTCATATTTTCTTCTTAACATGTCATGCTGGCATCAGTGTTGAGTGAATGTGATAGTGTAGAAAACCAAAAGCATCGTCAGAAAGAATCTTCTCTTCCTTGGGGGCCTGCTTCTCTCTCTTACTCCCGGACTCTTGCTAACCTTTTCTGAAGGAATGTCAGAGACCCAAAAGCCGGATCAGTGGTGTATAGGGTAGCAGCAGTCTTTTGCTGTTGTTTGCATGGCCTGGTTGGCCATGTGTGTGATGGAATCGGGTTAAGCACAAAGCATGCGCTCATAAACTCACAAGCATGATTTCAGCACTATGGCTACACTTTTCTTCCAGGAACCAAACCTCATTGCTAGAAAAAGATGAGCACACTTAAAATGTTCCCTATTTCTTACTGTCATAAATGGCTCCCAAACAATTTCTGCAAATAAATTTGAATTTCCTTGCCTCTCCTCAAATCATTGCAGTCTCATTGCACTTGGATTTCTCCCCTCGTGGTGGTGGCTAGGTGCCTTCCAGCCTGTTCCAACTCATCACGACCCTGCATGCAGCATATTGGAGCGCCACCCAAGCCTGGACCATCTCACCACCATTCTTAAGCTCCAGCCCTTTGTTGCAACAATTGTGTGAATCCATTGTGTCCAAGACCTGCCTTCCTCTCTTTCACTGCCCGTCTACTTTACCAAGCATGGTGTCTTTCTCCAGGGACTGGTGTCTCCAATATGTCTTAAGTATGTAACCGTGTAGAAGGATGTTTTCCGTACATCAAGCGCACATTAAAAACCAGCCATTGGTTTTACCTTGTCTCATGTTGTAAATGTAATACATTGCTTTAGCGGGAGGAATGTTACTCCCCTGCTGGAGAGAGTCCAGGCCTCCTACCCACTGAGACTCCCCATTATCTCCAGACCAAAGTCAGTGCCTCTTAGAGTTCAGGGCCTGCAACAACCCACCCTTTGTTTCGACTGTCAGGTCACCATATCTACACCCCCCAAAGATGTGTTTGTTTCAGATTGCTTATTCCCTTTCTTCAAATAGCCTCTTTTCTTTTTTAAAAATGGCCCGTCCAGCCCCCTGGTACACTCTTAGTATGGCTAGGGATGTGCAAATAAATGCAGCATAGCCACACTTGTAGCCGAAGCTATACCTTTGCAATTTGGTGATTCTGGGTTTTCCTGAAGCTGTGGTCGGCCACTTCTGAGGCCCATAGCGACCCCGTGCCCAACTAGACACCGGTTGCCAGGGTCAGTGCCATCCCATGGTTCATTACACTATTGTCCATAGGTTGGCATTGGCTTGTTTGGGGGAATGGACCACCAGACCTTTCTTCCTAATCCCCTGAGTCTGGAAACTCCACTGAAACCTATTTGGCATGATAACAACAATCAAGCCTCAACTTGCTAGGGGCTGTAGGTTAAGTGAATTAGCCAGGCATCGAACCCAGGCATTCTGCAAAGAACCACCCATGCCTCATTTTCTGAAAATCCTTCCTACCAGTCGGACAAGCCATAGTATTTGTGCATCTTCCAACCACGTGAGTCACTGAGCCCAAATAAACCACAGGGTTGATGGCAATTTCAAGATGGCAGGTTCCAGTCAGTGCAGCTTCAGGGGATCTCAGAATGAGGCCTCCTTTCCAGCAGAGTCAAAGACTCCATGTGCACAGGTAACAAAAAGGTCGTGGTTTGGTTTGCTTGATGCTTTTAATCTTATGTGACATCCCAAACACAAAGCTAATCAATGTGGGTGTTCCAGTTAACGTCGTCTCCAAATACCCAAGGTGGGCCTTGGCGTGCTTGTGTCCTTCATATGAAAATACTTGAGACGTCTGCCCCCTGAAATAGATATTTCTAGAATGTTTACCTGTAGCTCCTCCCCAGCCCCTAAAGAATCCCCAGGAGGTAACTGTTACTCAGGATTCACTTTACTTATTCCACAAAACAGAGCCGCGGCTCCAGTTGAATGAAGATTTTTAAATAGTACACAGGTAAAGAGAAGGAAGGGAGTATCTGTATAACTAATTGAAACTGCAGAGGGAATAGAAAGCAGAATGCAATTATTAATAATCCCTCTATTTATATGGAATGAACTATTCATTTGAGGCACAAGCACACAGAGTAGCTATTACTTCATTTAAATTGATAACATTACTGTGAGGAGTGTAAGCATACTATCCACAGACTCTGTTTATGAGCAACCTACAGAGTTGGCAATACAGAAGGAAGCAGGGTTGTTTTCAGAGTGGGGTGGGGGGTACAGCACCAAGAAACCAAGGGTCGCTTGTGAGGCCAGGCTGGGGTGGGGTGGGGTCAGGGCTAAGTTCTAATTGCTGGTGTCTACCAGGTACCCCACCCCCTTTCAAGTTCTCAATGTGATTCATTCCTACACAATATCCTGGGGGAGTCTATTCTGCTCCTTGAGGCTCTCCCTAGAATCCAGGAACCTGACTTTCCACAGGATGGAGAGGTCAGAATCACATCAAGATCGCATCTCAAGTCAAACTAAATTAAATGCAATGCAGCGCACAAGAAGTTTGCTGCCCTTAGAAATAGGACGAAAACAAAAATGTAGCATTTCCTAATTTCTCAGTAAAGTCATGTTCAGCCATTTGCCAAATCTGGACGCAAAGCCACATGAAAACGCCGAAATAGCAACTATTAACAGAATAGCAAGCTTACATTTTAGGATCCGTCACAAAGCCGGGGGAACATTTCCGTCAGCCACAACCATTTCGCTCAATATTTTAAAAGCAGATTTTGCAAACTCAATCCATTCTGGAAAATTTCCCTGGAGAAAAGTTATGATATGATCATGCACACACATGCGCACACCTCAAAGACTCAGGCCCTATTGTTTTTGCCCAAATCCACGGTGCTTTGGGCCAGTTTGAGCCTAAAGTAGTTAATGTAATGCCCGTTTATTTGGCTACCGCAGAGCCAAAGAATGACTGGGGCAGTCTTTTTAAATTTAGTACTTAGTTTATTTTCCACAATTTCATCGACATGCAATTCATATATCATATATTTCAATAGTTCATTCGCATTCATAAGAGTCATGAAACCATCACTCCAACCAATTCCTGCACAGTTCTCCGCCCTTCATGTATTCTGTTGATAGAGCTCCATTTCCTGCCAGGAGTAATGCAGTCTTATATCAAATTCACTTGTCATTGAAATCATTGTTACACATACACAAAACACCTGCTAGAACTCTTCCAGAGACTTCCCAGTTATCATTTTCATTTCAGAATGAGAGAACCACAAATTGAACAGTAAGGTCTGTCTGGCCATCTCTTAGTATTGGGGCCACATTAGCTCAAATCAATAGATTTCTTAGAAATGTGTTGCTATGTACATGGGTACAGATAAGAGCTCAAAACACAGGGAATTCAGGACAGATAAACCCCTCAGGACCAATAACGAGGATAACGCTACCAGGAGGGGAAGGAGAAGGGAGTGGGGAGAGACAGGGGAACCAGTCACCATAATCTACATATAACCATCTCCCAGGGGTGTCAGAAAACAGAAAAGGAGGAGAAGGGGAACAGTGGTCAGTGTAACACAGGAAACAGGTTGGTTTGCTTGTTTTTACAAATTATCAAATGTTCAGGGGGGAATAGAGGGTGGGAGAGGAGGGAAAGTGAACTGATACCAAGGGCTAAAGTAGAAGGAAAATGTTTTGAAAGTGTACAAATGTGCTTGACACAATGGTCATATGTATGAAGCTATAAGAGCCTCCAATAAAATTATTTTTTTTAAGTCTCACACAAAAATGTTGCACTAGTCAAACAGTTCTGCAAAATGAAAAAAAGTTTAAAAAAGAAAAAGCTAAACTTTGGCATTGATTCAGAACCCCCCGTTTGAACTCATCCGTACATTAGATAAACAGACTAATGTCCCACATCAGCCTGTCATCTACTCCCATCGGGCTAACTGAAGCTTTAATTTTCAGTGTAAGTAAAAATGAAACCCATGCCCTCTACTGAGGTATAAACTGTTAAATTTTCTATACCAAATATTATATTGGAGGGGGATGATGACCGATATGCTGTCGTACTTGTACTCTCTTTGAAGGAACTCATGTAAGGAATAGAATATCAACTGACATCATTTCCTCAAACACTATACTCATGAAGAGCATTCCGATGGCTTTTGGTCGAATGTGTTTTCCTAAAGCACCAACATAAAATGTCCCACCAGCCTTAGTAACCGACCTGGTTTAGAACTCCGTGTTAGCATGATGATAGCTGGGATTTAGATAGCTCAGAATCATTTGCACACACATTTTTCTAATGCCTGTGGTTGGAAAACTGGAGGCCTGGAAACTGTGTTAGCACTGGCGAGGTCGCCTGTTTGACAGAGGTCTTTAATATTTGGGGAGCATTTCTGCTTGTTTGCCATAAGTTATATGGGAGGGGTTTTTTTGGGTAGTGAGATCATCATAGTGAGTACATGCTGCAATTGATAACAACATCAATGATGTTCCGCTAATGAAAATAATCTACACTACAAAAAGTAAGGAAAGAAATCTAGATGGGAGGCAAGGGGGGTGCTAAGTCAAAATACATGAAAACAATAATGTTCTGAAAGGGCTGATAATTAAACTATATCTATGTATAGTTTTTCACCTTTCATCACATTTCCACCCTGTGTCCTTCAAAAATAGCTGGAGTAGCAATCCTTTTCTCATTCATTACCTGGTTTCCGAAGTAAGGCCCAACTGTCCAGACTGCGGAGGAGGGGGACGAAAACAAAAGTAAGCCAGGAACTGATGTTAAGTAAGCAATAAAATAGAAAATTGATGACCATTGCTTAAGTTCTTCCTCTCCCCGGCCCCTCCACGTCTCCTTCCCCAAGTGGACTCATTCTGGAAATGCTGTGGTGAATACGGCTTGCAGAAAGGTAGAGGGGAGCGAAGAGAAAATAAGAACTCTACTCCCAAAAGACAATGAAAGATGTTTGCTCTTCTGCCCCTCACAATTGAAAATCAAAGAACAGAGATGTGGAGACACAGCATTCTGTCCCTTTCTTTTTTTCTGAGAGAGCTGAAGTGCTGACCGGTCCCTGGATCTCCCAGCCCCAGGCAGAGTTGGGACCTGGATGTAGGCTTCTTGGCCCCTGGAGACTTTCTCTAAAAGATGCTGAGATGGCTATTGAAAACAAATAACCAATGGAGTGAATTGGAGTTGCTTTGAAGGCAGAAAGGGGGACTGTTTGAAATGGTAGAAGAGAAATCGTTTCTTTCATTGGATGGGTCTTTTAAGAGACGTAGGCCATCCAAACCAGTGTCCTGATAGGTCTTTCAAATTCTGATAACCTCAGGCTATTCATAATTAATAGACAATAATGTTTCATTTAGAAAACACATCAAATCAACATAGGTCTTTACGATATTAAATTTCTGTGACCCTGTCTTCACTCTAAGGTGCATTAGAAACCCTTGTGTTTTCTTCCCTCTATCAGGAAATTGTTGGGTCCTATGGACAAGGGCTCAAGGCTACGATTGTAGGGTGTTCGTTGCACTGCAGGGGATAAAGACAAGACTCTCTACTCACATAAGGAGTTATGCTCTTAGAAACGCACAGAGGCACTTCTCCCCTGTCCTTGCAAGATCACTATCAGCTGGAATCAGCTCAACAGTAGTGACTCATTGCGACCTCAGGTCCTTCCCTTTCGCGGTCGTTTTCCAAACTTCGTTGCCTTACCCCACCTCCTACAATAGCAAACTCTTGTACTGTGGCCCTTCCAAAACAACACAACCAGACTCATCGTCATTGAGTTACTCTGATTCATAGTGTCCCCCTGGGAGTTTTCAAGACTGTAACTGATTATGGACGTAGAAGACCCAGTCTCTCTCCTGCAGTGACGCTGCTGTTGAACTGATGACACGCTGTGCAGACTGCACGGCCCAGCTCATACCAACTACGCCTCCAGGGCTCTTAATATAGGATTAAGTGTAGGCATCTGCTCTGACAGCCCTCCTAGGTTGTCCCAACACACACACACACACACACACACACAGAGGCGTACCCCCCCACACACACACACAGACAGACCCACACGTTGTGCAGGAGTAGCCTCAGCGACGGTGGGAAACACTAAGCAGCTGTGTAGCCCAGATTAGCACCTTGTTGTGATCGTTGTTGGGTGCCAAGGGTTGCTTCCAACTCATTGCGAAGCTCTGTGCCACAGAAGGAAGCACGGCTGCCTTATACGCCATCCTCACTTGTTCCTCATCGCTGAGCCCCTTGTGACAGCCACGGGGTCGATCCATCCCCTCCAGGTTGTCTTCTGTTCACTGCCCCGTTGGTTACCAAGCACGAGGTCCTGCTCCAGGGACCTGTTTCTCCTGACAACATGTCCAAAGAACGTGAGGCAGAGGTGTGCCATCCTTCCCACTAAGGGCATTCTGGCTATACTTCTTCCAACACAGTGTTTATTCTTTTGGCAGTCCCCCGTACTTGTCAATATGCAGCATGGCCCAAAGGCGTTGATGGCTCTGTCTTCCTTATTCAATGTCCAACTTTCACATATACATGAGGAAGCGGAAAACACTGTGGTTTGGGCCAGGTGCACCCCATTCCTCAAAGTAGCATCTTTGCTTTGCAATTCTTTAATGTGGTTGTGTGCAGCAGATATACTTTGGGTCTCTTAATTGCTGCTTCCATGAGCATTGATTGTGGATCCAAGCAAGATGAAATCCATCCTTCCCCTGTGTATCATGATGTTACTTATTGATTCAGTTATGAGGATTTGGGTCTTCTTTGCCTTGAGTTGTGATCCATTATTGAAGGCGGCAACCCTTGTTCTTCATCAGCTAGTGCCTAAGCATCAGAAAATGAGATGGCATGAAGATGTCTCCATTCTAAAGGTTTATGACTTGGAGGCTATTAATGTTTTTTTTTAAGTCAGAGAGGGGGTCTTATTATTGTTTTCACCTTTGTCCTTGCACCATTTTCTTGTTCATTTCTGTACATTATTTTAAATTGAGTCATCATAATTAAGGATTTTATCCACTAGGACTTTCTTTGTGCAGGAAGGTGGGGGGCGGGGGGGCGGGGACACACCATACTTAAAAAAAACAATCCTGTTTTCAGTATGGTGCCCAAACAAGTCTTAGAAGAAGAAGACAGAAAGAAATAGTCATTGCTACTTCTGCCTCAGGAATAAGTGGTTCTCTTGCAGTAACTCAAATTAGATAATTATTGGTCAGCTCTCAAATTCTTCTCATAATCCCCATATGAAGCATTATACAGTTGATCATACCCAAACAACCATAGTTTCTGAGTGTGTGTGAATTAATACCTACCTCCTTGACTGGCCCAACTTCTTTTTTCCAATATTCTTGGACCTTGTTCATGTTTCTTATTTTCTCTGTTGCTCTTGCTCATTGTCAGCTGCACTTTTCTCTTGACCCTCATCAGTCCCTTATAACCTCCTGATGGTTCTTTGCTACCCTGACTGGTATGTGTTTGGACTCCTTTTCCTCCCTTGTTCACAAGTTGCCCTTCCCCAATCAAAGGGGAAAATCTCTCTATAGATCAGAGAATATTTGATGGAAAAGCTTCACCAGCCACGTAACAGCATTCAAGTTCAGAAAAATGAGGGGTAAAAGACTGTTTTACCTCTTGAATGGTTGCGAAAACCACTCAGCTATTTGATAAACTGTATGAGGGTAAGACAGACTTATGAAACTGTTTGTTTGTTTCTTTGTTTTCTGGGCATCACTTCCCTCTGGTGGTGGGAGTAGGAGGCCCAGCCTATGCGCCTGTGGAGCCGCTGCTGGACTTGAACCTCTATCCCAGTGGGCTGCAGTCCCGCGCACAACCACTACGCCACCGGGGCTGCCTCACAGAAACTTTTATTAAGCAAAAAAGCAATATTAAGGTTGTGAAGCTAGTGTTTCTGGTATATCCCCCATCTAGGTTGGTACACTTCTGAAGTCCCTGTTTCCTTCCCTCCGACCCTCCCCTCAAAGCATTCTGAGCTCTTTGATCTACATCAGGTCAATGCAACCATTTCAACATCCTAGAGAGATTGTAGTTGTGGTCCTTTTAAATATTCTTTGACTCTGGGGGACAAAAAGAGGTGCAAAGGTGCCAGATCCAGCTGGAGGCTGAGTGGAGGGGGTGAGGATTCCCAGCAATACTCTTCTCAGATGGTCCTTATTACCCAGCTGAAGAATAAGCAGTTGCATTGTTGTGATGGGAAAACATTTCTTGGTTTAATCTTCTTGACCTTTTTCTCACCAATGCAGTTTTCTAGTTCTGTCAAACTTTTGGATAAGCCTTCATAATAATAGTCTTGTGTCCTGCAAGAAAATGTATCTGGAGTGACCCTTGAGAGTCTCTCCCAAAATCCCCATCATCTAATTAGTTCGTTGGCCTCTCAGCCTTTAGAATAAGGTCACCAGACATCTCGCTTTTTAACAATTTGCCCCGTGTCCCGTGGCATTTTAAAATTAAATAAATATATTGCAATATTATTTTTGCATTCTATGAACATTTTTGTTGCTCCATATAGGCCAAGTTTTTTATCAAGAATCCCCCCTCCCCCCATTCAATGGTGTCCCACTTAAAATCTGGTGGTCACTTTATTTTAGAAGTCACTGTTTTAATTGGACTATTTTCCTTTTTTCTTTAAGGCAGTGGTTCTTAACCTTCCTAATGCTGGGACCCTTTAATACAGTTCCTCATGTTGTGGTGAACCCCATCCATAAAATTATTTTCATTGCTACTTCATAGCTAGAATTTTTGCTATTGTTTTGAATTAGTCGATGCCTGTGAAAGGGTTGTTGGACCCCCAGAGGGGTCGTGACCCACAGGTTGAGAACCACTGCCATCTGAACGAGATTAAGACAAGTATGTTACTAAAAGCGCCTGTCTAAAGCCATCTTCTGCTTACAGAAACATGTTTAAAAGCATTTTGTTTGGAATAAAACCCATGTTATATCTAAACTGAGGAGCCCTGGTGCCACAGTTGTTTGGAGTTGTACTGGGGCCCACAAGGTTGGCAGTTCAAAACTGCTAGCAGCTGCAAAAGGGACAGACAGGGATTTCTGTGGTTAGCAGCTCAACCTGTCCATCCATTACCCACTGTGCCACCGGGGCTCCCAAGACAGGGATTTCTCTATCTAAAAATAGTTACAGTCTTGGAAACCCACAAGGGACAGGCCTTCCCTGTCTTACAGCATTGCAGTGAGTCAGTCTTGCTTGATGGCAGTGAGTGAGGTAAGATGGGAGAGCAAACACTGAGCGTGTTTAAGGACCCAAAGACCATATGAAAAGGATGTAAACGCAGCTTTTAGGGGTTAAAAAAAAGAAATGTGCTACAGAAAATAGGAAAATAACAAACAAAAAAACATACTGGATACATTTAAGGGCAAAATAATATCACCTATTTAAAACCCAGCAATAGAGGTTATCCACAATGAAACACACACACACACGAAGAACAAACCCCAGTGAACTACGTATTTCTGGAACAATGTCAGGCAGCCTCATCTATATGTCATTGAGTTCCTAAAAGGGGTAGGGGTCCAGTTACAGAAATCTGGGACATCTAGACACATCACTAGAACCTTAGTAACAATACATTTTGGTGTTCTCTTACTGGGTTCGAGAATGAAATGTATGCTTGTGGATTACCAAATGCTAGTCATTTAGTATTACATACTTATAAAGTTTAGTAACATTTAGCATTAAAGAGACTTTGTAAATAAAGAAAAGAAATCAGGTAACCTCATCATCCACATGTCCATGAAAGCCCCCTACTACCACCAAGTGAATTTCAACTACAGTGACCCCACCAAACAGAGATAGCTGCTTCTCCCAGTTACAGAGACTTTCTCATCTTTCTCCGTCCACGTGAGTGGCCATGGGTGTGGCCGCCTACCATGTGGTTAGCAACCCCCGGTGCCTCCAGGGTGGCATCCTGGAAAGATTATCAGAACAATCCATGGAAATGTTTTCCATTTTTTCTGTCGCTGTCCCCTTACCACCTTTTTAGGAACTTCAATGGCATATACATGAGGCTGCCTGAAGTTGTTTCAGACCTAGTTCATTGTCGTCTGTTCTTTGGGCGGGGGCGGGGGGGGGTGTTTCATTTTAGATCACTTCTATTGCTGTATTGTAAAAACATAGTATTTTCTTCTGCTCTGAAATATACCCGGGATATTTTTATCCCTGCAAGTTCTGTTTGCGTCGTTTTTCTGTGTTCTGGTATTCACTGTTGGCTCTCCCTTCCGGAGCATGTGGCATCTAGTTACAATGGGCACATGTGCTTGTGCAGTTGAAGCCTGAGGGCTGTCACGCAGACTCTCAATCCGGATGGCCTTACCTAGAGGACGTTTCCATACTACCCACCCGAGCCAGGAACTTGAGATGGCAGTGGAAACACCTCGACATTTTCATCTGGATATTCCATTTATCAGGGGGCTCATTCTTTAAAGTGCATACATCCTGAACTTTGTGTGAGTATCTCTTTGGTTTTCTTTCATTAAACTACCGCAACGGTGACTGCCCTCTCCCCCCTTCGCCACTCTGGTTCCTTCGCAGTCTCCCACCTCTGAGAGTGTCAAATGGGGAAGCAGTCACCATGTCCTTTGCGTCTTTGCTTCCTTTTCCGATATCCCACTTCTTTCAAAGATTGTTAAACTTCCTTTCTTCCCTCTCACTCTAGGTTCTCTCTCAGGGGCACGACGTAAGAAACGGTTTCGTGACATTACCTGTGTCTCTGTGTGTGTTCATTTTGGGTTTTCTCTTTAAAAGCTGCTTTTGATCACAATTGGATCATTACTGCTGACAAGGCTGGACTGGAGTGCTTAGGAAATGTGTGACCAAAATTAGGTTTCTCTCACCTCATTGAGCAAAGGTCACCCCCTCCTTTGGTACTTACTGTAACTACAGACAGGAGGTAAACATGCCTGCCTAATCAGGAAAAGGCCATGGGGAAGAAGGTAGCCTAAGGCATTGATTTGTCTCTGAATCAGTGTTCAACTCTAAAGGATCTATCTATGTATTGTTAAATAGAGGGGTATAATGAGAAAGAGGGATCTATTTTGTATTCTATTTTGATTCATCAATGTCTCTTTTGGTGCAGTGACATGAGTGGGTGAGTCCATTCTAGAGTAGATCAGTCCTGTAAATGTTCTGATTTTTTTTTCTTCTAAATTTTAGTGTTAAGACTATGCTGACCTCATGAAAGATTTTCTGAAGGAGCTTCGGGTGTTCTTTGTTTTTAAGTTTTTCTTAACCTTGCATACTTGTAAGCATTCACTAATGAAAGCACACAATCCTAGTGTTTCTTCCTTTCCTGCCTTTCTCCTTACCTCTCTTCTTTCCTTCCTTCCTTCCCTTCTTCCTTCTCTTCTTTCCTTCCTTCCTTCCTTCCTTCCAGAATTCAATTCCTGGAAGGGTTACATTTTTTGGTTTCATGTTAGGTCCATTTAAAGTTGATAAGTCTTATTTTTCAAAGCATTTCTCATTTCCCCTAAATTGTTCACTTTGTTAGCATAAAGTTGTTTGTAAATGCCCCTTATTTCCTTCTAATATCGATGACACTGGTTCTCAAACTTCCTAATGCTTCCAATTAATACAGTTCCTCATGTTGTGGTGACCCCCCCCAAACCATAAAATTATTTTCATTGCTGTTTGATAACTGTAATTTTGCTACTGTTATGGATCAGGTGACCCTTGTGAAAGGATCGTTGAACCCCTAGTTTGAGATCCACTGGTCTATAGGATCAGTCATGATACTCCATCACCCCTGAGAGTATTGATTTCTATTCCGTTTTTCCTTCTTAATCCACATAATTCAGTGTATCTGTTCTCTTGATCTTTATGAAGCATCGCTCTTGACTTTGTTCATTTTTCTATGATTTGCTTTCTGTTCCTTGATTGTACTTTGTACCTTTATTATTCCCTCCCATGTACTAGCTTCAGGTTTAATGTTCCCTATTGCTTGTCTCCCTTGAGAGAGGAATGTAAATCTAACGTAGCCATTTAAAACTGTGCCTTTCTTTTCAAGCTGTGCTTTAGTTGCATCCCACAAATTTTCAAATACTGAATATTTAATGTCCTTCAAGTTCAAGATATTGTCAATGTTTTCTTATTTCCCTTAGGATTTTTCTTTTGGCTTATAGATGATTTCGAAATAGGTTCTTCATTTATGAAGACGTAGAGTTTTCTATACAACCTTGTCTACTCTGATTTTAAAATAAATCCTAAATGGTTCAATCTCTTAAATGAATAGATGCTTATTCTATGTTTGAGCATGTGGTCATTTTTGGTGCATGAGCATGTGTAGTTGAAAATAATGAGTATTCTGTAGATATTGAGTATAATCTATAAATATCAATGAGGTCAAGGTGGTTGATAGAAATATTCAAGTCATCGATGTCTCTGCTGATTTCAGGGAGGAAATGGCTGTATTATGGAGAACAATTTATAGCCTCTCATACCTAATTGTGACTATGGAACTATTTCTTCCCCAAAGTTGAATTTTGAAATATGTTCCTTATCTCTGACAATGTTAACTTGAAGTCTGCTATTAGTATAGCCCTTTTAATATTCTAATTGTATGCATATTATGTAAGTTTTCAACCATTACATTTGAGCCTCTCAGGTTCCAAATCTAAAATGCATCTCTTCGCGATAACATATAGTTATGCCTTCATTATTGTTTTCTTGTTTATTATGACAATCCCCCCCCTTTTTTTTACACAGCCGACAATCTCTATTAAAAAGAATTTTTGTTGTGATTTTGGTGAAGATTTATGAAACAGATCATAAGCTTTACAGTCAAGATTTTATTCACATCTCATTTCAGTGCCCTCAATGTACTGCTAGAGCAGTGGTCGGTGGTAGCTGGGCACCATCTAGTTCTTCTAGTCTTGGACTGTGAATATTGATGTTTTCATGTCTACTACTTCATTGGAATGATGGTTACAGACGGTGCAGAGTGTATGTCTGCACCTTAGATGTCTACTCACAAACATTTAAGCCCTTAATCACTACTCATCAAAGTAGGATGTAGAACATTGTCATTGTGAACTGCATTATGCCCACGGACCCCAGTCACCCCTGAGACTATGATGTAATCCTGTAGGCCCAGTAGTTTATTCCCTCAAGGTCTTGGTTATGTCTAAGAAATTTTTGTAGCTTTGTCTCTTAAATGCTCCACCACGTTAGTGGATATGTTTGCAGTGAAAGGAGTCAGTACCAATATCCTGTCAGACCACATAGGCTGGGGGATCTGCGCCTGCCTGTTTGCCTTCCTATAGCCATATACCATATATACTCGTGTATAAATTGAGTTTTTCAGTACATTTTTAATGCAGCTTTTGCGGTAACATTAGGTGCCTCGGCTGATAGTCAGGTCCGCTTATACTCGAGTGTATACGGTACCTATCTAGTGTGCAAATGTATCCAAGGGTCTACTCCATCCCCACGATTGCAGGATTGTGCCCATCGCAATATTTACTTCTGTTGCCTTGGACTTCTGCAGACTTCCCAGTCTTCCCTGCCTCCATCCCCAAAACAAAACAAAAACTGTCTGTTAACTCGAGTGTGCCGCCCGTCGAATGCAATGGCCTTCTGAATGACGTTGAATATAGGCCGTTCCCCATATGTTTGCCGTTGGCCACCCTCCACTTTTTAATCCTCATTTTCTCCTTGCTCACCTTCTTTGGATGATTTGAATTCTTTTAGAATTCTCTTCCGACTAAGCCTTTAGAGCTCCGATTGGCGCAAACAGTTAAATGTTCGGCTGCTCACAAAACCACGAGCAGTTTGAGTCACCCGGAGCGACTTCCGAGAAAAGGTCTTTCCCTAAGTATCAGCCTTCGAAAACCTCGTGGAGGACACGGACACAGGACATGAGGCTGCCATGAGTCGGAAGCAGCTGGATGATGGACCACTGGCTGCAGGTCGCACTTTTTAAGGATGCCATGTGGCGTGGTTTCAGGGGTGTTTCTGGGGATTACTTTCTCTCACCTTGGATTACTCGTAGTCTGCTTGAGTTTGTATGTCATTTTTACACGGACGGTAGAAAGCCCATAGCTGTTTAGGTTTGTGATACCCAAATTTTATAACTGTATAATGTTGTGATGTTTGCTTTAATTAATCATATGTAAAAGAAACTTAAAGGAAAAATCATCTTTCAATTGATCAAGTATTTTCTATGTCTGAAGCTTTTCATTCTCTCCCCAACTCATACATGTTAATCTGCTGTACATTCTGATCAGCCTGAAGACCTTCTGATAGCATTCCTTGTTCATTTATGCTACCAACAAGTTACCTTTAGATCAAGATATTTTAATTTTATTTTCTTCCTCGAAGGGTATTTCATGGGATATATAAAACTCTGGATAGAGAGCTGTGTGTTTCTTTTTCCCTTTCCCTTTCATCGCCTTATAACTCTTGGTCCACTGTCTCCTAGGAGTCAGTGTTTCTTCAGAGAAATCGTTGCCAGTGTTTCCCCTGCGTAAAATGTTTTTGGTTTGGAATTGGCTCGAATTTTCTTCCTTTTAAATTGTTCTCTTATTTAAGTTCTGAATTACTTTACATGAAGCTATGTATGTATCTTCTGTTTGAATTGTACTGGGTTTCTGAAATGTACAGGTTTATATTTCTCACTAATTTGAGGAGATGTCAGCTTTTATTGATTAAACCATTCCTATCTGACCATTCTCTTTTTCCTCTTCTGATGCCCCTGTGTTTAACCCACGTGTCAGCGTTTTGACAATGTTCTGGAACTTACTGAGACTCCCGTTTCTTTCAGTACGTTCAGACTCGCTTAACTTTGTTGCTCTATTTTCATATTTTCTTTCCCGTCTCCTTTTTCAGAGTAATCCTTTTTATAAGCCCCCTTAGTGCTTGTTTCTTTATTATGAATTACACTTTTCCAGTTTAGAATTTTATTTGCTTCATTTTTATACGGTTTTTCCCCCCTCGGCTGCAATGGCTGATGTTTTCATTTGTCAGGATGAGTTTTCCTTTATAATAGCTCTAAGAAAACTCTGTAGTGCCAGCCCCAACATCTGAAATGATCGTCTTGTCTTTTTGAAGTGGGTCATCAGTTCCATTTAATGCACACAGTCAGTAATTTGGGGTTGTAGGTTGGGCATCCTGGATTTATATTGTGGACACTCTGGATTTTGTTATATTCTTTGAAGAGCGTTGGTGTGTTTGCTCTAGCATAATAGTTAACTGGTTGGACTGAAACTGTCAACTGTGTCTTTTGGACGGCAGCTCAAGGGTCAGTTCCGTTTTGTGTGGTTTTTAATCCCTAAATGGGCTGCTGGCGTCTGTTCTGTCCAGTGCCATTTAGGGGTGCTCTAGAGATTCCCGGGGAGCAAGGTTATGCTCTCTCTGGGCAAAATCCAGGTTTTCCACCCCACTTCCCATTTGTTAGGGTCACCCCAAATTTTGTCTTGTAGTTCTTTGGTCTAGAAGTTTCCTGGAGCATTAGCTTCCCTGTGTAGCTAAAATGTATTTGCTTGTGTGAAAAAACAGAAATTCCCCCCATGTCTTCCTTCTTCCAAGTGTGGACTCCCTCCAGAATCCGGCTGCTTTCATTCACTTACCAGTGCCCTCGGGGCCTGGTTGTTGAGTTTGTCTTTTGTCCACAGATGATAGTTGCTATCTGCAGGAGGTTTGATTCAGTAGGAACTTATCCTGCCAATCCTCAGTGAAACCACATTCCAGAAGTTGTAGAAAATTATCGTGTGGGGTAGTTCCAGAAAATGTAGGGATTGAAAGAATTCTAAATCTTTTCCTAAATAGGTCTGTAGGGGATGCCTTTTTCTTTTTTAAGTTTGGTTTTTTTTGTTTTTCGTTCCCAGAAGTTTCCTTAATTAGCAACTCTCTAAACATCCAAACAATCCGTTGTCTAATCCCAACACCACCCTCCAAGCTGCCTATTTTCTTATTCTAGAAGCTCCCCTACCACCCATTGTCTTATTGTCAGGATAGATTGTACGCCAACAGCCAGCCTGAGGACTCCAGGGCCGTTGAGCCAGGCGTCTTCTGTGATGCCTTCGGTACAGCAGTCTCTTCTGCCTGGAATGCCTAAGCTTCTTAGCAGCTTTTCAGCCCCAGTGCTGCAGTGCCCCTAGAGCATACCAGAGTTGCACCTGGTTCTTCAGACCACATGGCCACCGAAAACTCCGAAAGCAAAAATAGTTACCTTGCGTCAAGACCATTCGTTACCTGCTCACTTGCTAAATTCGGAGTGCTTGTCTCTGGGGACGTACCGTGTTAGAGGCTGGTGGTCTAGGCCTAGAGGGCCTGCCCAGTATATTGCTGGGGTGACTCCAACAGAGAAAGTGAGGCTTGGCTGCTGAATCTGTCTCTGCCTGAAGGCAAACCGTGGCCATGTAGAACCAGCCTCCTTCAGAAGCCTCCCTTTCCCCCAACACTGATTTCTCTGGAGGAAGCGGGAAATCTGGGCTTCCGGCTGCGTCAGTAAGAAACATTTTTTAGTAGGTAGTCCATCTGATTTCTCAAGTATTAACTGGCGATGATAGCATCCAGAACAAAGTTACCTACTCACAAGGTTATAATGTGAATTGGTGACAATAGAATGGGAATTCCAGGATGACGTTGAGAAGACAGGTATAAACACACGTTTTATCATTTGGAGAGCTTATGAGAAACTCTGTGAACAGTGGAGCCCATGACTCATCGTCCGCCTTTGGTATAAGAGCGCACTAATGAAATGTGCCATCGATTTTGGTTGTTCTATCCATTTTGACCCGTTGTTAAATTTGAAGGAGAGATCTATTAAATTCCAATTCCACACCAAGCAGCCAGGCCAGTGGTTCTCAACCTTCCTAATGCCTCGACCCTTGAATGCAGTTCCTGATGTTGTGGTCACTCCCAACCATAAAATGATTTCCGTTGCTACTTCGTAACTGCCATTTTGCTACTGTTAGGAATCATCATGTACATATCCCAATATGCAGGATGTATTAGACGACCCCTGTGAAAGCATGATTCAACCCCCAAAAGGGTCGCGACCTACAGGTTGAGAACCACTGAGTGACAGCATGAAGAAGAGAGCCCTTTCTGGTATGGGATTTGCTCTGTACCTAAACATAGTCTGCTGCGGTCATGTTATGTAGGGAAATGAAATCCTGCAGAGAAGCCCAAAAGACGGGGTCACATTCCCAAATTCTTCCCCCTAGACATGGCTTTCTGAGAAGGACCCGGTGTCTGAAGAAGCAATTCTTTGAGGGATCTTGATTTCTTCTACTCTCTCCCATCTGCACAGGAATGAGCGCTGAGGTCAGCCTTTCTGTGGCACCATCCCAAACCAGTAAGTCTATCAAGCAAAAGAAAAGGTTCAGCGGAAAAACAGAAAACACTTTTGTAATAAGGTGTTCCATCCAGGGGAAGAAGAAGGTATTATATTGCGCATGTATTTCCCCAGAGCAGTGGCTGACCGCTTTTTGTGGCACCTTCTGTGGCATCAGTGAGTGGTTTCCAAAGAACCAGAGGATTTGTAATTATTCATCGTGATCCTGTAGACGAGGGTGTTGCTCAGCTTCTCTAGTGAGTTCAGGAGAGAAAGGTGTGCCCAGTCGTTCTTCTAGAAGGGCCTTTCCCCTTCTCAGACCAGGGACTTATGTGGTCAACACTGGATTTTCCACGATCCACCTTGAATACTTTCCTCCTTTCGGAGAGTGATTGGTTTGTGCGGTGACACGCAGAGAGGAGGGGAAGGGACAGCGCTGTGGTTGGTGAAGAAGTGTTCTTTCTGAGCAGATCACATATGTATCCCCACCCTGCATCCACACCATTCTCTCCTGGGCCCCGCCATCATCGCTTCATGGTGAGTTCATCCATGCTGCAAAATAGAAAACTCTAACTGCTCACTTTCGGTAGTCAGATCCTATTAGCTATGTTAAATATATATATATTCCTTTTAGGAAATTACAGAGTTCATCTCTCCTATAAAACATGTGGAAAATAAACAAACAAACATGTGGAATAGGGTCCAAACGTGTCATGTCTCAGAATAGAAATGGTATTGCTGCCCTAGTAGAATTGCAGGCATTGGGAAGCAGGAGGGAAAGGCTTGTGCTGTGGATATCCATCGCCCATCTTGCCAAAGGATAAATCAAGGACATTCACTCATCAGCTTCCAAGCTGCCACCCTCTTTTCTTTTCCCCCAGCCCCCACGCCCCCCCTGAAACGGGGAAGTAGGAGGGGGGTGGTCCTGATGGTTTTTGCCTCTTTCTAGCAGAGCTAGGCAATGAACAATTAAATGCAGGGCTTCCCTGTGGTCTGTGAATAACAGTGCTCAGTGCTAACCATCAGGGCAAAAAGGCAGACAACAGCAACAACAGAAGAGGCTTTTTTATTTTTTGTTTACCCTTCAGGATACTGTTTACCTTATCACTGAAGGGGAAGTGTGCCGCCCCATCCCTTTTGGAAACTGGACTGGGTTTATTCACTAGCCCCGAGGCGCCCACTGGCCAGTGCTAGAGAGGGCATGTCCCCTTGGCGTAGGGGGCTCCCCACCTCCACCCTGTGTCTCTGTGTGGTCTAGCTTCTTTCCCTCTGTCTGCCTGTCCGTTAGTGCCTCTCCCAGTCTCCTGAGCACTCTCACCTCATTCTCTCCAGGACTATCTCATTCCCTGATTCTCCCCCCACCCCGCCCCCCACACCCACCCCTGTCAAACCTTTTCCTCCCTTTCAACCAGAATGATTTTTTCCCCCATTTCTCCCTCTCTCTAAATTTACTTCACAGCAGATTGTCTTGCAGTAAATCACCAAAAACCCAAATAGCACTAAAGCATTCTGATACAACATTAGCATTTGCTTAACAAGCACAAGATAAACATTAAACAAAGAACTGCATTTCTTTATTAGAGGCTGCAAGATACATAATCCATGAGCACAAGAAACATGGGACCCAGTGGATATGCAGATGTGTGTTATTTCATTGGCGCTGGGCGGCCTTGTTAGAAAAGGTTTTCATCTGAAGGCTTGGGGGTGGATGGTTGACTGTCCCTGGTGGGGCTGTAACTAGATACAGAGACTGTTGCAAGCTAGGCTGGGCTCCCTGGTGGACGTGCTGATTGGACAGCCTGAGGAAAACTTGGGAAGCATCGGGAAGTGAACTCAATCACCTTGGGGCTGGTAGGGTAGAACCAGATGAAGGCATTTGACTTCTTTTGTAACTCCCACTAAGGACAGATTGCCAGTGCGATCCAGCCTCCATAACTGCAAATCAGGCCCTTTCCCCTATGCCGATTTCATTAGAATGGCCAGCATGGTGCAAAGAGGGAGAGGGAGGGAGAGGAAAAAAAAAAAAAAAAAAAAGGTTAGACACAGTAATTTTACAGGCAGGCGGGTACAAAAAAAATCTGCATAATTAAGCAGTCAAGGCTGCTAATAGGGGAGTTTATATGCTCTGGGACCAGGCAAGGGCAGCACATATGGATATAGCACTGGATATTAAATCTACGGCATGCAGACTTACTCCAGGGCCCTCAGAGAAAAGGCTAATTATAGAGAGAGGAATTGTGTTTACTGGTCTGTCTTGGGCAAAGATGGTGAAAGAAGTGCAACCAAGTTTTGCAGTCAGACATGAACAGGCTGTTAATAGAGATATCAAAATAGGTGCCAGTGGTTGTTTGCTGCCTAATGAACACCGCATCATAGATTCTGTGGACGCTCCACCCGGCCCCGCCGCCCCACCTTAGCTGCGGCTGACACACCGCGCGCGGCGTCGAGTTTCCTCGATTGCGCGCGCGCAGCGTCGAGTGGCGTGGCAGACGAGCGTGTTTACTATGAGATTGCCACCGTTTCCCCGTCGCCCGGGCTCTCTGTCGTGGCTAGACTTCATTTCGCCGTTTAGCCAGCCCTGCTCACCAATGTCAGAGTGCCCGGGCGTCCGCCGTGACATCCAGATGGGCCGTCTGGGCGCAGGGTGCGGTGGGCGGAGGCAGGGTGCGTCCCTCGAAGGAGCGCCGACGGGCGGGGCATTAACATTTCATAATGCAGATCAAAGGTAAAGCGAAAGCCCAAAGGCCCCTTTGTCAAGGGCCCTTAACGACTGCCTTACACATGAGCCGGGATGATTGCCTCAGATTATTAAAGAGATTCATTTCATATTTGTATGTATGTATGCATATATGTATGCGAGCGCTTTATTTATTTAGTTGCCCCCATACAAAGGACCTTTTCTGAAGAGGGCACTGCCCGACGTCTTGGGCCGTCTGCCTGGGGCTGAGGTGCCAGGGCGGCCCTGGCCTGGGGGTGTTCGGGGAGCCCGGAGTCCCTGGGCAGCTTTTGTTGTTGGCGATGCAGCCCGGCCGCTTCGCCCTGTAGGGAAGCCTCCCGTGGAAAACAGCAGGCCTCTCCAGGCCGGCGCACAGCAGCTGGAGGAGGCCATTTGTGGGT
>PVJH01001574.1:0-34980 GCA_004026705.1 Nesogale talazaci | reverse complement strand
TTTTCCTCTTTCCAGAGGCTGCAATGAGGTGTCAGCCTATAAAAGGGGACATTTTGTCCGGCTCCGGAGCAGTCGGGGCCGTGCGGCGCAGGTAAAACCCCCAGCGCCGGAAGTATTCACGAAGACCGCGCTTTGCGTTCCATTCTTTCTACTCGGCGCTTAGAAATGAGGAAGGGAGAAAGATCGTGTAGTCCAGACGAAGTAGAGGCCAGTACCGGGAAGATGGTAGCAGCTCCGAGTAGGAATGCACATGGGCTGGATCATGTTTCTACTTGTCAAGAGAAAATGGAGTTGACCAGAACACGAGGACGGAGTAGGTTGTGCTAGACCAGGGGGAGACATTACTGTTTTAGATAGAAACACATGTAAGCTCTAAGGCCAAACGCACCACAGCATTCACTCACTTGTCTGTTTGCTTACTTGCATATTTTAAAGTAAACCTGCCCAGAAATAAGAAGCTAAGCAGGAGGCCAAACATAGTAAAGAATGGTCATGAGTTGTCAAAGGGCTTTCTGAGAACCCATTTCGTTGTTTTGAGATACAAAGAGCCTGTTCCCTTAAGACTTAGGGTCTGGGTAGGCTCAGACCCCCCACAAAGCCGTGGCTTCACCAAATTTCCCCGTCCCTTTCTTTCTTGCCTCCTTCCTTTTTTTCCATTCAGTCTTTCAACCAAAAACAAGCAGTTGTCCTGGGAACAAGAAGGTAGTGTAAGCAGCAAAGAAGAAATGAAGCAAAAGAGAATGTTATTGTAGAGAGGAGAGAGGTGAGGTACTTAAGCTCTGCGGGGGGTGGGGTGGTGATAAATTCCATAGAGCATATTAGACATGTTTGGTATGAATTCTGAAGAGAAATCAATTCTGCCTGGGGAGTGAGGAGAGGGGGAGCTTTGCCAGGAACTGGGATCTAAGAGAAAGCAAATGACGCAGTGTTTCTTTCTCACTTAAGCCCCTCTTCTCTTCCTCATTCCTGAACTAAGTTTCATGTCATCCCAATACGTTCCCTGACAGAGTAAATAGGACCACCCCTGCCCTCCCCCCCATTACAGGCACACTCACCATACACATGTACATATATAGTTGGCTTGAGGAGAGGGAGTGAGATAGGAGCGAGCAAAAAGCAACCATGCTGCTGGGGAAGCATTTTGAGAGGCAGTTTGCAAACGTGGATAATTTAACAGCATTAACATCTTCTGGGTATTGTTTTAAAGTTTATCGTTACCATATGTTGAGATTTCCTCATAAATGTCTGGGTTAAGTTAAAAAACTAACAAAAGGTCTCTGTTGGGTTTTGCCCAAATAATCCCACATGTCTAGGAACCTGACCAGTGCTTCTCAAGCTCTTGACAGCCTTGTGATGTCAGGGAACATGGGGTCCCGAGAGATGTGCCCACCTTCTCTGAAGACCCCTGACTTCCTAAGCCCCACCCCTCAGTGTTTCTGCCCTGCAGCCCCTCTCTCGATTTCACTTCTCCAGCCCCGTGAGACCCAGAACTGCTTTTGAGCAGCTCATAGCTGTGACCCTAGGCTAGAAAGCGGACTCTACGGCCCTAGGCCCTCCCCTCCATTGCTTTTCTGTGAACACACAGAAACCTCTCTCCTCTCTGGCCTTCAACCTCTTGATTTCCTTGCCTTTTCTATATAGAACAAAGAAGAGGGGAAAAAATGAACTCATATACTCTATGGAAGAAATTTTAATGACTAAGGCCATTATTTTTTCACACTTAGCAACAAAAATAACGGACATCTACTTACTACAGGGCAGGCAGGGTGCTAGACTCTAAATATCTTTTCTCACTTCTACTGCCTTATCTTGAATGCACTTTCTATACTCATTTGCTAGATGTTTCCACTCAGGCAAAAGTTAAACACCCTGTGTGCACTTACATAGCTGGTTAGAGTCGGGATTAACCATCCCACCCACCAGGAATGATGCCAGGAATGAGTTCTTAAAACCTCAATACGTTGTCACATGCCACGAGAAGCCTTGGGGTAATGTCTGTGATGCTTTTTTAGAAATGGTGACTCTTTACGCACTCAACCCATTGAACTGCGGAGTTGAGGCCTCTCTTTGTGACTCCGCTACCGCTAAGAGGGCCTCCAGAAGGCCTAGATGGTCCAGGAGAAGACTACACCTTCCACACGGAAAGCCCAAGCCTGGTCATCTTACCTCTGAATAACTGCCACCACCTGGCAGGGATGACTTTGCATGATGCTGAGCTGATTTCAGTAGAACTTCCACCCAAGGTAGGCTAGGAAGACATCTTTGGGGTCTCCTCTACTTCCAAAAAACAGCCAATCAAAGCAATATGGATCACAACAGTCTGATCCACAACCCCTTGTGTGTATGGCATGGGACTTGTGCTTGGATTCACAAGGAGACAAGAGCCTGCTTGACCACAGCGAACAGCAACTAGGTACATGTCTTGCGTTTCTGAAAGTTCTCCTCCTGGTGTGCTAGCACTCTTGGTAGCAATGGGGGGAAATGACATTGCAGAACTGGACTCCAGTCTAATGGTCCTCTTGCTCTCGGGGCTCCAAATCTGTCGTAAAAGAAGAAGATTTTTATGGCGGTAGCATTTTTTAATAAATTACAAAGGATTAGTGGTTGACCATTCAATTTCTGAGTAGCATTAGAAATTAATATTTAAGCAATGTGCAAGCAGGCTTAATTGCCACTGTGACCTGCTTTCATATATGTTGGGGCGGGTGGAGATGAGATGGAGAATACACAGTAGAGGCCTTTCATTGCCCGAGTGGAACTTTACAATCATACCAGGGGACCTTTTGGTAATGTTTGTAATGTGCTGCTATTGTGATTTAGGAAAGAAAAATGCTACTGCTGGGTTTTATTTTTAACCAATTTTTTTTTAAACATCAATTAATGCAATCACATGTAGTACAGGGAAATCTGAACTTTTTATTTACATTTCTGGGGGCCAGCGAAGGCTGGTTTGTTTGTGTTCAACGCCAGTCATTTGGGTTGTACAGTATGTGGTTTTCTTGGTATTTTCCAAATCAAGTCGGTAAGTTATATTTAACAGCCTATGTGAAACTCCACATGAAGAAGAGAAAATGGCCTTGTAACTCGTACCATTTGTTAGCAAACAAATAATTCCGTGTTTCACACAGTTTGAAGATAATGACCTTTTTTTTTTTTTTTTGGTGTTTAAAAACAGATTCACTCAATAACATGAATCATCAGTTTTCTCACTCATCACAGGCAAATTGGAATAGGTTTTTTCTTTGTGAGTTAGTCAGAATCCTGAATGGCCAGCTTTGATGAGGTCCAAAATAATATGTTGGTGGTGTTTTGGGTTTGTTTGTTTTTTTAAGTATCATTACTTTAATGAAAGCCTTTAGAAGCACTAAATTTCAACTACAAAGACAAACAGAAAAGTCCAAGTTGAAAGTATATTTCTCCCCTGTTGTTATTCATTGCCTTAGGTAAAATAGACACCATCAATGCAGGTTGTGGGTGGCCGCCTAGCTGGCTAAGCAAAACTCACTGCCATTGAGTTGATTCCAACTCAGAGCCACCCTGTAGGATATCGACGAAGTGCCCCCGTGGGTTTCCTGGGCTGTAACTCTTTAAAGGACCAGCTGGTGGGTTCAACTGCTGACCTTGCGCTCAGCTGCCCTGCACATAGCTCTCTCTGCCACCAGGGCTCCTTGCGTCAGTCAGCACAGGGGCCCTATCAAGTAAGCCTAGTAGACGAGATGGCTTAAAAAGTGGCTCCAAAAATGAAATGTAATTATTTTGCCTGCTCATAATCGCAGTCCAGTCCGACCACCTGACTTTGGACAAATGGGGTAAGCTCTCCCAGCTGCTGTTCCCTGGGATTTGGCCAACCTGGACCAAAAATCCACATGTTTTAGCGTATTAGTTAACATATATAAACCCACGCTTTTTGAGGAGGCTAACGTACTGCAAAAGCATAAGCTATTGCATTTAAAATCATCCTCAGGTAGAGATGATGTGGGGGGGGGGGGCGCAGAACCTAACCATTGTCATCATCTTAGCCGTGGGGGACTTTCACACTCGAAGTAAGCACGAGTTTGAAGTGTGTAGACACTTAGTGCATCCTCTTGGGCTTAAAACTGCATTGGCCTGAGCACAAAGTATGATCTTTTGCAGCAGATGAGGTAATATCTAGGCCGAAATGGGTGGCTTAAGGCCATGGTGATTACTTGGATTTGGAATTTCCCTGAGGTTATCAGGACAGACCCTAGCAATTATTTTGTCTGGAATTTGGGATATTCATTCTAAAAGAGAGATGCCCAGATTCGAAGACCTTCATGTCATTTGATCGGCACTTCCTCTTTCTCATATGGTTCCCTGATGAAAGGGTGTCCAACTGTCTTTGGGTCGAAGAAGTAGAGGAAGAATAGAATCCTCAGGCCGAGTTACCAGTCTACCCTCCTTCAATCATATGTTCTCTTGTAAGGGTGTTGCATTTGTCTTAAACTCAGTGCCATTGAGTTATTCCGACTCAGGGGGATGCTCTTAGACTGAATCCAGTTGCCCCTGCCATTCTGAGACTGTAGCTGTAGCTTTGAACCGCACAGCATGTGACTATGACACCACTAGGATTCCTGGGTTAGTCTTGGTGATAGCCATTTCTCTGAGATTTGTTTTATAAGTTATTTGAACTATCTGGGGTCCGTATTTAATTAAGACAATGTCTGTTCCCCTTCCAGGAAAGAAATTTTGTTTTATAACTGGACATTTTTCTCCAAATCCAAGAATCTTTGCATGTGAATCCATTGTGATTTATTGGAATTCTGCTAAGAAATTTTTACTCCATTCAGTACTTTCATATACTGGTTATATATATATATATATATATATATATATATGTTCTATCATTGTGTCAATTGCTAAAGTGCTCTTTCTTCGATATTCAGAGAAAGAAAAATTTGGGGTTGGCTGTTAAGAGTGGATTGATTGTTCCAGCTCTGGTGGTATGGTGACTTAGGCATTGAGCTGCTGCCCCCAAGGTCAGCAATTCAAACCTAACAGCTGGTCCATGAGAGAAAGGTTGAGCCTCTCTCCTCTTCTGAAGAGATACAGTATCTGACAACCAGTGAAGCAATCAAATTCCATTCTCTGTGGTCCCTATAACTTGGAGTGTACTTCATGGGGGTGGGGGTGGGTTTTTGTTGGTTTATTTGTTTGTTTTATCAAAAAGTCACCCTCCCACACAATTAAGTAAAGTATGCACTTTGCTTTAGATGATCAAATTTAGGAACTCTTGCTACTGTTAAAAACAAACACAAAAAATATTGCTCTTATTTTCAGAAGCAAAAGAAGAGTATGGCTACATGGTCACCAAAGATCACTTTTCTTCCTCGATGTTTTAGGTTTCCATGACCAAGAATGAGTTGGAAAAATGAAATGTACCTTGTTTTCAGATTCGACATAAACTCAGTTATTGTGGGCATCAGATTGCTACAGATTGTTTAAGACAGCCTGGGAATGCACTAATGATGTCACGGATCGTGCAGGGCAAAATAGAGCCTTTAAATGCATAACATGTTTAAAGCCATTGATAGATAATTTTGGTTATTTCAGTAAATTTTCTTTTGCACTGGGAGATTCATTACTAGCCTTTTTTCTATTGATAAGAGAGTATCATATTTAAATTTTTAATTGGGTCTTGATTGAACTGTTTGAGGTTTTAGAAAAATTGTCATAGAGATAAGTGATTAAAAATGGATTGGGCCCAAAGCATCTTTTCCAGTTGGCATTATACTCTTAGAAATAGAACTGCCTTGACGAAGCTAATTTAAGGTATTGCTGTCACAGAAAGAGCTATCCTTAAGTATTTTGACTCATTTTTTCATTAAATAGATAAACATGTTAACCAGTCCAGGGTGTTGTTAGATCTGTGGTATGTCCTTTAGCTTTGATGTTTGGACTCACTAAACATCTACCTTTCACTAGATAGCCCATCTAAACCAAGTAAAATTAAAGCAGGAATCTGTGTGACAAGATCCACTTTTATACTTTCCTTCCTTTCTTGACCTCTCTCCCTTTTTCCTTTGCTTCCTTCCTTTCTTCCCATTACGGTAGGTAATGACTTTCTCACATAGGTTGCTCGTGACTAACAGGAGACAGTGCCAAAGGAAATAGAAATGAGTATGATTCATTGGTATGCCAGTAACATCTTGGCTTCAACTGTAGTGTCGAGATGTGCTAGTGTGTCCAGAATGATGCCCAGGAGAGAAAAGTAGGTTAGGCACATATTGAACTAACCTGTTTTCCATACATAAATATGGCGTTACCTTTTTAGTAAGCCACACGCTTAGGAATAAGCATGTGGTCCGGATTTCTTCCCAAAGACTCAATTTAGTGCCATAGCAGGGAGGAATTTGGGCACTTGCATAAGTATGGGCAGCCATAGGCAGAACAGAATGAAGCCCATCTTTGTAGATGAAGAACTCAAATTCTGTAAAGGAGCGCTCGAATTCAGCTTCCACGGGGTTCAGTTGACAGTTTTACCAAATCATTGGGTTATTGCTATTGGGAGAAAGTATCAGCACCCAGCCACATCGTACACACGTCGTGTAATCAAGAGCCATCCTCTCAGACTGACAGCTCTGACCGAAGTGCTTCGCCGAGAACGGTGTTCCGAGTCCCTCTGGAGAATCTAGAGACACGGGGAATTTAACTTTCCATTACCAAATTTCCCCGCAGATGCTGCGTATTAGCCAAGGCCCCACTTTTCCTGGAGGGAGAGGGGAGCTTTCACAACGGGAGAGAACCTTTCATAGTCATTGCTGGGGACCTAGGGTGGAGGCATATGGGAATAAATTCAGGCCCTAGTTCCTTTGGGAGGAAAGGAGTGACCCCGGTGGGGGGAGGGGGACAGAAATAGAAATAGTTCCTTGCCCACTAGTAGGAGACGGCTCTAGAAATAGTCTTCGCACTTCAGTAAGAGGCAGAGATAAAAATAGCTCTTTGCACTGCAGAGTGGCCACGATGAGGCAGAATCAACTGGGTGGCAGTGGGCTGAGGGTCGGGTGTGGTTTTGTTTCTGATAACTGATCCCTTCAGCTCCTGAACTTTTTAAGGGAGACCCGAGTTGGAACAGTTTTCCTTGTGAAACTCCAGAGTGGCCTGGGGGCCCGGCACTGAGCCAGAAGGTCAGCAGTTTGAGCCCGCCAGCTTCTCGGTGGGAAACCGAGCATTCACCTTCTGAGATGTCCAGCTCTGGAAACAAAAAGGAGATAGATGACTCTACTCTGCCCTGAAGTGTCCCGGGATGGTCACGGGACTCGGCAGCCACGGTGTGGCTGTGGGATTCTGACTGTAGTTGAAATACCGTTTTTTCCCACAAATTTTCGAAGGCCCCTTGTAGACAAGAAAGCGTATGCCAGTTTAACCATTTCTCTATGTATGATTCAGCAGCCTTGGTGATCTTCAAGATGTACAGCCGTATTCGCCATCCATCCTTTTCCAAAGATCCCATATGTGCCCAGCAAAGTAAAGTCAGTTCCTCTTAAGGAAGAGTTCTCCTTTCCCTGTCCTCTCACCCCTGCTAACCAGGAAGCCTCTGTGTTGGCATATTTCATATCAGGGAGGTCTGTCCATATATGTCTCTTTGTGGATGCTTGTGGTGCGAGCCGTGCTGTCAGGACGCATCCGTGCAGAGGCATGAACCCGGGCTTCATTTCTCTTTGGGCTTGGTGGCATTCCATTGTGTGCATGTGCCCAGACTCTTCATCCAGGCATCTGCTGGCAGACGTTTCCATCGTGCCCACATTTGGGCAATTGTGCAAAGTGGGCCCACCAACACCAAGGTACAAGTACCCATTTAAAAAGATAAAGAAGCTCAAGTTTGTGTGGGAGAGTCCCGCATATAGGAAATCTGGATTCTTGGACTGACCATATCCGGTCATGGCCAACGCACATGGTCTCAATTTTCTCATCTTTCACCTAAGGCCAGGATTCTGTGTACCGGTCACACTGCTCACCTGTATTTAGCACCCCAGCTTTTAGCCAAATGTGTAAGGTTTGGTCTCCCCTATCCCCACCCCCACCTCCCTACCCACATACTCTTCACTAGTTTATTGCTTTTCCTCCGTTTTTCACAAAAAAGCAAAATGTTCTGGGATTTTTGAAAGGAAGCTAAATCAACACATACTATTTGGGGAGTTATTATTTAGAATATTTCTTAGAAGATAATATCAGCTAGTGGGCAGCCAGTCTCCACGGCCTTCACAGTCCTGTTGGCCATATCAGAATCTGGATTTCTGCAAGCACTGGGAGTGTTATTTGTTTTTGGAGGGATGTTGATCACCTGGTACTACTTCCATGTCATCTCCCATTGTCCTTCAAGCATAAAAGCTTCATCCAGAATACAGTCTGGAAGAAGAGACGCACATATACACCGTGCAGTTATTTTTCTCTTAAGTGTGTTGGTGTGGGGTCCTCCCCCCTTTGCTAATATATTTTGTCACCTTATAGTTGTAACCTGCTGTTCTCTTTAATTGCATATTGTTATTAATTATATAGTGGTAACAGAGTTGGTTGTTTGAGCCAGTTGGCCGTAAAGTAATTCATTTATCACTATTGCCATTGGAGCTTCAGAAAATTGCCAGCCTTCTACTCAGAGAGGAATGTTGAGCTCACAACCTGTAAGATTTTGAACGTCAAATTCTTGGGTTTGTTTCGGCTCTTCTCTTGGTCCAGTTTGTGTTTGGAGTGCCTTCCATTTCTCCTCTCTTTTGTTTGATTCCCTCTCCTCCCCTCTTGTCGTCTTCGCTGAAGTTTACGTCATTCTCATCACTTCCATGCAATGAATGGCATGTCCGAACAGGAAAATTTCCTCCCTGGTATTCATAAATGTACATTTTCTTAGAATGTCTTTGTAATGAAAATAATCCTCCTGCCCCTTCAGTTCACAGGTTTCATGACAACACACTGTGTTTTAAGTCAAGAATGCTGGTTGGGCATTTCCTTATGGGCATTCTTTCAATGGAAGTGACCAGGATGGCCCAAGGATAGCTATCCAACCCTACACTCCTCACTGTAAATGCTCAGGTCTGTTCAGTGCCACAGATTGAGAAAATGCCAGTAATATCACATGGGGAATGAATGGTTACATGCATAGGCAAGCATAAGGATTATATACTTATCCACCCACCCAGCTATTTACCCTTATCTGTAGTTTCTTTCAATCTGGGCTTAATTTAGAATACGTGACCCCACAGTTGCATGTGCCAGCGAGCAGCCAAGCCAGAGTGCTCCTCTGCCTTCTGGCAGCATGACATTAAATTCACACTAGTTAAGCCAACTTAAATTGAGCCTCCTTGAACCTTCCTAAATAAAACTCGTGGCCTTAATTACAATCAGGCAATTTAAAGGTTATGGTGCTCTAACTAGTACTGCAGTCTATCACTTTAATAATGCACAGGACAATTTCTCTAAGGGATGGCATCGTTTGATTAGAAGAATTCAAGTTTCAAAGCACATTTCCAGTAAACTGTTTTCAGAGGTCTTATTGCATTTACTGTGCCATTCCCTTATTTTTTAAAAAAATTCTTCAAGGCTTAGTTTCTAAGGTCATACCAATACAGCAGTAAAAATGTAACTCATTTGCAAATACCTTGCAATGTTGTGATCTTATTTTTTCCTTGCTGTGGAGCAATTTTCTTAGGCTAGGTCGCAGACAAAAAGGACCAGGATATCAAAAAATCTGAGAGATTCTGCCCCCGCCCTCCCCACCCCCCACCACTCCATTGTAGCTCTGTCTTGTGCTTCTATAGTGAGCCTTGATCCCAAACACCACAGTTCAGGAGATGGAGTGTCGTCTCTGCAGTAGGAATCAATAGGGGAAGCTCCTTGGAAAGATAATTAGCTTTGGAAATACCCCACTCACTTCTTCCCTTCTACCTGTGGGCACTTAAATGGCCCAGAACGTTAACAGAGGCTACAGAACCTCACTCACTTCTTTTGTTTGTTTTTTTGGTTGGTTGATTAGTTGGTTTGGTTTGGTTGGTTTGGTTTGGGGGGTGTGTGTTCAATCATCAGAAATAGCAAGCTGTACTTTCTTGCAAGAAAACCTACCTTCTGGAGATTTTGTCGTCAGATAAAAGAGTCGCTTTATATGCTAGAAGCAGGAGGAAAGGATTAAAAGAAAGTAAAAGCCCTGACCCTTAGTATAAACTCAAAAAATAACCACAGAGCACATGTCTGACGGGAGCTGTGTCCAGTCCATGGGAGGGGGCATTGCTGGGATGCTGCAGTGCAGTATTAATAGAGACTGTTGCACTGCCCCTCAATTCTCAATATGTCCTCCCCATCGACCTCACTTTGAAGCAAGTTGCGTTTAGTTGATGCTGCATGAACCAAATCCTCTTTCGATTTTACCAATTTGTGTTTTTTTTTTGTACAGTACTCGATGGTAAATATACCTGTACTTCCACCAGTGCCAGAAGTCCCAGAAGTGAGGGCATTAATAGTAGGTATTTGATATCAAACAAGAGAAATTTTAAGCAAAGAGTGTAATAAATGCATAGATCTGATTTAAGCACTTAGTTCAAACAATGGCGCACTGTAATGTAAGCATACGTGACAATGATAAAAACGGTTTAAGACATGAGCTTTGGGTCCTGGATGTATGAGAGAGAGACTTCTCTATGACTTGGGCAAGAATAAGGCAAATAAATGTCCCTTCTTCTCAGCGGTGCTTTTCCTGTAGTTCGGATTTCAAATGCCTAGTAGCAATTTCCCTCTTGAAATAAGGGATTCGTTTTGCCTCATCAGTTTCATACTGATCCGTCGACATACAAGACAAGCACTTTGTTAGCGCTTTATTTGATAGAACATTCTAATCTTAGTTTAGCAAATAATGAAGCCAAGCATTAGAAGGTCAATTAGGCAAGTTCACTCTCTCAGATGTGTGGGTTTAATTGTCTCAGGAAGTGGAGCAAACTTTTCAAATGTAATTGATCACCCCTAAGTATTGTATCAGTATTAGTGCCAGTATGTTGCTCTGGTGAAATTAGATGTAGGACGATCAGCATAGATATTTCCCATCAATTCACTTCCTAGGAATCCCCCTAGGATCCTTACCATGTTCTAGGTTCTCGGGAGACATGAAGACACAAAGACTCTTGCCCTTGTGAGACTGCCCTTGTAGCAAGAGTTGAGAATTAACCTTGAACTTTGGTCTCCACACCCTCATGGTAGTCACATGTTTTCTGCCAATCACTGCTAGACAGGACTACAGCTGAGGTGCACCTCTGAGTGGGAAACATACTATTTCCAGCTCTATTCCACATCTAATTTGTTATGCAAAATGGGCTCCCCAAATTTATATTTATTTTTATAGACTTAGCAAGTTTCTGTTAAGGCAGAAAGCAGCAGAACTTAAGATTGTGGTCAAAGCTTGGGCTGTCAAAAATCAACTGATCCTTTCCCATGGAACAAGGTGGTGGGCACTACAGTCAAAGATGTACACAATAAGCAAAATTGTTTATAGCACCTCTGGCCTCAAAATAGCTTAAAGGAGTGGGTGTATTTCAGAGTTAACTGAGTTTGCTCCTCACCCACCTAGTCCTACCCCTCCCCTTTTCTGGGATTTCATTATTTTTTTAAAGAAGCATGTGGCACTTATTCTTTCCCGTGCGTGCGTGCGTGCGTGCGTGTGTGTGCCTGTATGTGTGTTTTCAGGATGAGAGGGGCTGGGGCCTGTCACTCGGTGTGATAGTGCCCTGACAAATAACTGGCTGTTCTTCTGGGTGTTTAAATCAAAACATTTGAGGTCAGACACTGTATCTTCAAAAGGATTTGCCAGCCTTGTCGATTCTCTCTGAGAGTTGGAATATTCGGAAAGGAAGGGAACACTCAAAGTGTCACTGTGTCAGGTCTGAAGGGCACCTTTGGGCTTATGTGCTCACACTTTGTCCCTAAGCTTCCCCAGATGTCTCTGATGAGCTCCCTCCACTGGAGAGCAGCCACCTTGTTTCGTGGGTTTGTTTGTGTTACCGTGTATTGTTTGAACAACATTCCGATATTTCCCCACAATGAGAATACACTAATAAGTCCTTCCCATAACTGATAGTGAGCCATAGCCAAGGAATTGGACAGCCTTGCATCTCAGAGCATCTGAAATCCCACTGACTGGCTCTCCCATCCCTACCCACCTGGACCTCCTGCTAGTTTCCAAGCTGCTGATGTTTATGGGGCTCTAGGCAGCCCCTGGGCTCTTTAAAATCTGCTGGGTACAATGCAGCCTCCCCCAGTTGAATCATTTCCTGCTCCAGCCCTGCTGATAAATGAGTTCAAGACAGGAAATAACAGTGTCAGTATCAGTGGCTTTGCTCAGATTATCCAAAAGCAGAGTCGCCATTAGACCACTGGCCAGAAGCAGGTCGGCACTGAATAAAATGCCGACTTCCAGTGTTAGGTCTCTCTGAAATAGGTAAACATACAGACTGGTACACCCCCACTCCTCTCTCTCTCTCTCTCTCTCTCTCTCTCTCTCTCTCTCTCTCTCTGTCTCTGTCTCTCCCACACACACACACACACACACACACACACACGCACACACGCACACACACACACTGCCCCCAGGAGGCAAGATAAAATATTATTTCGCTCTTTTGAGATTTTCCATAAAGGTTGGGTACTTGTTGCCGAGCCCTCAGAGATTAGTTACCTGGTGTTACCTTCTTGTAAGCATCCTCATGCTCTTTCTGTATCGTTGTGAGGATTGTATGCTGTGTTGGCTCATGCCCTTCCTTCATGTGGCTCTGGAAGAGGGCAGTGGCAGGTAGGCCCCTATTGTCAGCCAGCACATGTTCAAAAGGTGCTCCTGGGGCCTCTGAGCCGATGTTCTTTTCCCTCTAGACTGTTCAGAAGAACAATAGGGAAAGAACTTTTTAACTGGCGTGAATTTTTTAAGTCTCCCATCCTAGTCAGTACTCTCAAGTTCTCCCCTTCTTTGGGGACTTAAGGAGTAATCTGGTGGCAAGGTTTAAAGCCTCAGTAATAGTCTCCATTGCCAAATTAGCACTGCAGTGTGTTTACGTTACAGTTGTGAAATATGGGCAGTGTATGCTACAAAAAATTACAGTGGCCTGGCTGCTCCGGTCCGGGAAAGAATGGTGTGGCTGTGTGCTTGGCAAATTACAGTGCAGGCTGCCTATTTTTCTACTCCTGGTTTCTAGGGGGAGCCGATGTAGCCGAGGGGTGAGTTTTGTCATGTGTGGCTTTTCTTTGTTACTCCTCAGACCCCTGGCTTATAAATGTGTGCTCAGAAATTAACTCCGGGAAGAGAAGAGGCAGTGTAAAAGGGGGGTTTGAGGGGGTGGGCTGGCTGGGAATTGGTTTAGGGCATAGGTTTCTTGGCTATCAAAAAAAAAAAAAACCAAACAGACATATATATGGATAGAAGGGTACAGTTTCGCCTTGGAAAAAATTACAACTGCAGGGCGTTTGATTCCTCTGCTTAGATTCTGAGGGCAGTCTACTCCCACTCCTGATGAGTGCTTTTAAGTATGGCCCCTGCCACAGAATGATTTACCGGGAGGGGGGTACGTCTTTGGACTCTAGCCTATAGATTTATGTAGTGAAAGAGGCTGAAGGACCCTCCTGGCCAGTCTCGAGGGTACAGGAGAAGAAGGAGCTCTACTTATAAACTGTTACAAACTGGTCCCTAGTAATGGCTGTAGTGTTGATCAGACTATCTCCGGCGGCCCCCGGTGATTCCAGGGATAACAGCTGCATGTAAGTCAACCACTGAACATTTGCTGGTGGCTGCGCTGGCTTTCGGTTTTTATTGAAGAAAAAGCAGTATACGCATGGGACACACAGTCTGGGGGCTGCTTAGAGGGTTTCTCTTGTTAAAAGCTGATATTGAAATGTCAGTGTTTCGCGTTAAACTCATAATTGCCGTGTTGGAACGCCTAACTTGAGTTGTGCCTGGACATTCATCTGGTAGCTATTTTTGTTTTCCTTTCCTCTGTTACGAAACTAGCTGGCTAATGTTAACGTCGGGGTAGGTTCGCTGAATTGCAGAGACATAGATGTCCACCCCCATCACAGCCCCCCTGAACTGGCCTTAGCCAGGCTGGGTTTATTTCTGTAGCAGGAAGTGTCGTACCACGGTGATCCTGCTTCCCACTAAGGTGATGGGGCTGGGCTGTTAGTCGTGTACTCAGATGCAGGCACTCTCCTTGGAAACATTTCATCGTGGAGTAAATATTTACATTAGTTTCAGTCTCTTTTGTGTAGACATGATTCCTGTTTACAATTATGCTCACACTTATTATCTAAATGAAGATTAGCAAATGGGAATAATTACTATCGCTGGGTTTTCTGTACATGTAGTTATTCCTCAATGACTCCAAACTCTTAACTTTCAGTGGGCCACCCCGGTGGCCTGGGAGCTGCTGGCCGCCAGCCTGTGCTGGGCAGCCAGGCTGCCCTCTTGCCCATTCTGACTCCATCCCACAGTGTGAGGGGGGTGCACACTCCCTCCATACATGGCAGCTGCAGGTCTGTCCTGAATACTGAAGACCCTTCCTCACCCAGCAGACCTGTTGGCTCCCATTTCCGTCTCCTTGAGGGTGTTCTGATTTCTATTTCAACACACACTTGCTAGCGTACCTTTAATTCTAGTGCTCAGGACGGGACGGTGTTTTTTTTTAGTCCTTATCATTGCTTATCTCCCACCTAACATTTTGCCCAGCAAACTTTCCGCACAGCTCCACTTCATTCACATATTATAGACCAGGTAGTTTTGTTTGGTTTTCACAGTATCAAGACAAATTATGCTCACTATAGAAAACCTGGAGACTAAAATAAGCAAATCAAGGAAGAGAAATCATAGCCTTCCCTCCTTAGATCCCATCTGTAACACTGAATGAAAGAGTGAGGTGGCGCATGCATACTGTCTCCCCAATGGAATGTTCTCCTGCTTATCAGATCACTTGGCTCCACATCTCTTTTAACCAATGAGTTGGACAGTGGTCACTAGGTATTGCCCACTGCTACCTTTCAGGAGAGCAGAAGATGGTTATTTTGGTTGGGTTTTTTAGACCCTTGTGGGGCATCCTCAGGAACAAAGCACTAGAGTTAGGATTGTGTGGGCAAAATCTTGAGTTCACCTGAACCAAAGTTTGTTGACAGTCACGTCATGAACATTGGTTTCAAGTTGGGGCTACATTCCATTCATCCTTTCCTGGTCCTTACTAGCTGACACAAGAAGAGACAGGACATAGACTACTCTGGGAAGGAAAAGCTGTCTCACTCCTCCATATTTTGCACTCTTGAGGGTTTTTAGAGAATCTTTGAAAGTGAAAATACTGCTCTTAACCACAAGAAGTAAATAGAGTATGTATAAAGGCAGGATGGTTATAAAGAGACTATGAATAAAGACAAAGCTCTAACATTCTTCATGATAAGTCATTAGTTTTATTAACTGTCCTTTACTTCTTGAATTATAAATAATACAAAATACATCATATTAACCAGTCATTCTAATGTTTGGGGTTCCCCTTATCGGTTTTGTAAACTTTCTGTATTTGAGGCTGTGATGGCAGGATGATAGGAAAGGGTCAGAATGAGGCATGGGGGTCAAGAAGTCAAGAAAGGTAGGAGAAATGTTTGGATATTTTCACTGTCATATGCTAGAGAACAATTCAGATGTATGTTATTTTCTATTCAGCTCAGAAGAAGTCAGCTTCTGCAGGAAAACCTCGCTGGGTATCTTAGGAAAAACAGGCAAAGAGAATTTCAAAATTAACCCCCTCCCCAATAGTTCAGTTTGCTTCCTAAACTGTAAAATTTCTTGAAAGTACTCACTGTGCCTGTTACTACCGTTACCCACACGCGGTGCCTACATCAAAAAAGACTCAAACTATTGAAAGGAACAAAGTCCGTACCAACAATGCACAGATATCACTTGAGTCTTCTGATATTCTACTGATAGTCTACATTTTGGAATTGCATATTTCTGGTTTGGAATGGAAATAAATAGAAATGGATAAAGTTCCTCGCATATTCTTATGCATAGAGCTTCTGTGTAGTCCTGCCTACTCTTTTTTCAAAAGAAGAAATCGTGGTCAAGGAAAGAAGAAATCGCATTAAAGAGCATTCTAACGTACACATTTCAATTTATGTTGTTTTAACCATTAAACATTTTCTCCAAGAACTTCAAAAATAGTGCAATTTGGAGAATTCTCAAGCAAATATATATGTGCTCCCACCCACAGATTCCATCTTGATTCTTACTGAGAAATGGATATAATTTGGATGGGAGTTGAACTATTCTTACTTTGAAAACAAAAGTGTGTCATATTAAGGCAAAAGAGGAAAATTTAGTTGCCAAGAATTTCTGATGAAGAAGTTAATGAGAAATGATGTTTCTTATATTTCTTAATGTCTGCAATTTGGGTGACTTTTGGATTAAAAAAACGAAGAAGAACGAAGGAAAAGATGAAAAACCCTTGATCTTATATAATCCCTAAAGCTTTTTGTATAACCCCTTGCCGTGTCAGTATGTACAATTAGACTCCCTCTTACATAATTATAATCAAGGAATTTACTGTGCCACCCAAATACAGAGTCGGTTTTTATCTCTTGTGAAATGTAGACAGCACTGGGTGGCTTAATTAGTGCTTTGCTCCCCTTTTTACTAATTCCAATCCTCCTCTTCTAAAGACTCATGCCCGTGTGCGAGGAAAGATTAGGAATACAAATAGAGTGGTTTTAGTCTCAGTTAGCTAATAATAATGCGCTTCCTAATTGGATCTTTCTGCTGTCTGTAATATCAACTGGTGAATAACCTATATGCATGTGATATCTTTGAATGAACAGATGTAACTTTGGACTACAGGCCTGTTACCCCCAGCTCCTTAAACCTTAGTAGCCTTTTCAAACACTAAAAATAGGAGACTAGAGTATCAAGCTTGGTGGCACCAGAAGCCCGATGAGACTGCAGCCTCTTTTTATCCCTTACTCTTTTTCCTAATAAGTACTCTTAGGAGTAGCTGATGTATGAAGTGACGTGTTTGCTAAGATCATGAATCCTGGTGCCGGCAGCCCGGGTTCGAATCTAGACTGCTTGAATCTGAGTCCTGAGGGATCCGCAAATCACCTGTGACCCAGATTAAAGTTAATGAAACCCCCCGGGCCTCACTGGCAATAATAATAGTACCCACTCCTAGGATGGTTGTGTGATTAAATGCATTCCTATCTGCAGTCATGTAGAATCACAAGGCCTGAACAGGCCCTACAGAAGGGTTAGCGAAGTTGTTCCTAGTATTGATGGGGTCTTGTCACTTAAGAATAGCAAATTGGAACAAATTGGCCTGACCCTTAAATTTCACATTTCAGAAACATTTCAGAAGAAAGAAGCATCCTCAAAAATAACCATTTATAACAAACCCGTTACCTTATATTGCACTTGGCGTTACATTAAACGACATTTTTTTTCCGCATCATGTTTCTCAGCGATCGAAGAGAAGTCTAGAATTAGGTAGACGTACCCCTCAAGCTAGGAAAAGTGTATTTGGACAAACATAGATTGAGGAAAATACTGAAAGTGTCTTAAATAGTAAAAGGACCAACGAACTGTGAAGAGTCAGGGGTTCTGGGATTACCAGGCAGATTCATGAGCATTGATGAGGTGTTGCCCTCTCTGCTGTCCAGTCAATTCTGACCCGTGGGGGACCACTGGAGGACAGGGAGTTCCCAGACAGCACTTCTTTCAAGAAGAGAAAGCCTACTGTGTGGCGGATGGTTTCAAACTGCTGACCTTGCAATTAGCCGCCCAACATGCTACCCACCAAGCCGCCAGGGCTCCATGAACAACAGCAGTTCAAAATTCCAAAAACATGCAGGAAATAGGGGGCAGGGGAAGCCCTGTCAATGGGAATCACACTGAAAGCATTTGGGTCAGAAATGGAACAGGCTGGGACCTTCTCGATAAACCAGAGTAGAGACATGAAGCTGTAGAAGTCACATCGGTATAAAGAACACAAAATGTCCACTTCGCAGTGGGTCCTGTCCCTTTGAACTTGGAGAATACTCTGTTAATTTCTGTTAAATCATGGGAAATTAGAGAAGAGATGATTCCTCATTGTCGACAGACTAATTCTATTTTAAAAGTTCCCTAAGACGCAAAAAACCCTTAAGATAGAATTTGACTTCTGGCTATCTTTGGACTTCAGATTCTAGAAGTGTTTTTATTTGATGTGAATCCATATATACTGTGAAGTAACCTTATGTTCCACTACATGTTTGTATTAACGATGAACTAGGTTAACATAGGACATTGTAGTTACCTAAATCTCTGTTAGAGGTGCACTTGATCTCAACTCTTCCCTGTCCATGCGTTTTCCTTTAACAGATGAAGGACTGAACCACGAATGCAAGCTCTGTAGCCAAACTTTTGATTCCCCTGCCAAACTCCAGTGCCACCTGATAGAGCACAGCTTCGAAGGGATGGGGGGCACTTTCAAGTGCCCAGTCTGCTTCACAGGTAGGACGATCATAACCGGAACATTTTGCCGAGTGTTGTGGCCACCCTTATGCCTGTCCTAGCAGAGCACACACTTCCCATGGCTGTGGCTTTGTGCGGCTAGGTCGTTAGTTCAATTTGGGGGGAAGGTATTTGATTTCTGCTGATTAACATTATTGATTGCTGCGTACTTAAAGGCTCTCAAATGGGCAGGAAGGTTAACTATCAGGATGAACAAGTGGCATTTCAAGCCCTCTCAGAAGTTTGCACTTTTCCATTTGGAAAAAAAACGACATCACGTTTTCTTCGCTCTTTTTCTCACAGTGTTGAAAGGTTACCCAGGCACAATGTGCCTGCACTGCACTGCTTTTTAATCACCTGGTGTTTGGTGAATGGCACAGTGGTGTGACAACCACATGTCTGTGAATAAAGCATGGAAAATGTCCAAACATTGCCCCACCAAAAAAACAAAGGGATCATCTTTAAACCCTCTCCAAAGTATTCATGGCATCTCTAAGTAGATTAGATGCACAGATTTGGGAATTCGACTTTTGAAGTTGATTGATACAAATGTACCATTTGAAGAAAATGGATGTTGCAGCTTTAGCATTTTTAGCAAAATAATAAAAAAAAAAAACATGGAGGCCTGGAGTGGTAAATCAGTAACTCTAATAATTAAGAGTTCAAATCGAGTTAAACTATAGGCACATAAATGTGGGGTCATCCTTCCACACTGATGGTTGCTTTGGCACCTCCATTGTGATTATTTCACAGGTGTCTTGGACCCTGTAGGCAAGGCCTCTCTGGGCTTTTTCCTCCTTATCTGTAAGAGGGGCCAGAAATTATATAAACACATATGTATTAATTCTTTCCTCGAAATTGATCATTATTTGTATAGCAAAATTCCAAGCATTGATTATTAACCCGAAGCCAGAGACCCTGTATTTAGCCTAGGGATTTCTGGTTACAAAAGAAGATGAAGCAGCAGAAGGTCACCTTCACTGAGCCATCGGCAGAGGTCGTGGCTGAGCATCCATGCCTTTCCTTTCAATATTTGCCTGCTCAACACCTTCGTTCCATAATGCCGTCAGCGGCTTCTTTTCCTTTTGCGGTTATTTCTTGCATCTTCCAAATTTATTTGTTAAAAACTATATCTTCTTTAAAAACTGTATCTTCTGTTAAAAACTATATATTCTCCACGGGCAAATTGTAACTTATATTTTAAGGTTTGGAGAAGCTGAGGGTTATGGTATTTATAAAAGTTCATGATCATGAAGTCTACGAAAAGAAGGGCAGGATCGTAGGTCATCTGACTAAGACCCACAATCACGCAGTTCTGTCCAATTGTAACCAGAAATAGCCTAACATATGTTACGGTTCTGTGGTGATTAACTGTAGATATTTACCCCAAACTCCCCCCCAAAAAGAAAGAGAAATGTTTCCTTTTTGTCAAGATGAGTAAAGAGACTAAAATGCATTAATCACGAGCAGCTTACATTTTCTGTGCAGTAATACTTTTATTGTATCTTGAAGTCATTTTAAGAAATAACAATTAAAAAACAAAAAAGGAGAGGAAAGCCTTCCAATATAAAGCATGTTATGGGGAAGAGGAAATATGAGCTGTTTTTTAAGGTAATGAGAAATGTGATTAAAATGTATGACTCACAAGAATAATATTCTCATATTGTAGGTTGGCTGGCAATTAGAATAATTTTAATGATTAGAGTAGAGTCAAAGTCAAATGCCAACATCTTTAATAAATCCTGTCCCTGCCTATACAGATTAATATTGTAGATGCAAACTTTTTTAGGTCACAGTGCACCAGGCATCCATCAGAAGTCAGTTCTGCCAACCCAAACACTGCCTCTGGCATATACAATTTAATTATTAATAGTATGTCTCCTAGGTAAACTGTTACACAGTCTTAGGGCCTTGTTTTGTAGTCATTAAAATTGAACATGTTTATATTATTGAAACCCTTGCATTCAGTGTGTAGGTTGAGTTGATCTTAAAGTATCCAAAGAGAATTTACCTGGCATTCTGTTTCACATTTATAGACAGTGCCCCAGAGTAGCTGTGGGATATAATTTTTAGCATTAACACATTTAAATAGAGAGCTGCTTGCTAGCTATAACTTTAGGCAAATACAATAAACAGGGCTTTGGCATCTATGATTTCTTAACCTGTGGGCTGCTGAGAAATAAGAGTCATTTCTGTTCAGATAGTGCTGTGCATTGGACAATTTTCGGCTTTCCTTTTGAAAGATTTATTGGGAGCAGGGCCTCTGTAAACCTTTACTTTGGAGCTGTTTGTGTTGAATTAAGGGCTCGGTACAGTGCATCTTAACAAAAGCCAGAGACCCCGGCCACAAGCAAATGTGGACTTTGCTTTCCCCCGGCCTCCGGCAGCTGTCACCACACCCAGGCGGCCCGCCATTCAGCCCGCCCCGTCTGGTCATGGGGAGTCATTGACTAAGGGCATCTCGACCACAAAATAACCCCGAGCCCACCATTCTTTTATCATTTCAGTATTTGTTCAAGCAAACAAGTTGCAGCAGCATATTTTCTCTGCCCATGGACAAGAAGACAAGATCTATGACTGTACGCAATGCCCACAGAAGTTCTTCTTCCAAACAGAGCTGCAGGTAATGTCCCCAGGAGGAGGTCTGGGATTGAACTCAGGTGCTGTTCTTAGAGGAAACAAAGGCATCTTAAGTCTGGATTCACAGGAGCTCTCACCGTGGACCACCAGGATGCTTTCTGTGTGTAGGGGCAAAGGGAAAATTAGAGGCTGGATTAACAGCCTCTAAAGTAATTTTGCCTCTGGCTGCTGTCAATCATAAAAAGAAGTAGAACAGACCTGGTAATTGGACCTTCTGACCCAGAGTGATAGACTTAAGGGTCAGGTTTATTGGACTGTGGGATCAGATATCTCGCTTGCCACTGCCCATCCTCCCTATTCCTGTTTTATTCATGTTCTGTTCCCACTGGGCACCCAGCTGGATAGATGTCCAAGTTATTGTTGTCATGAGAGCCTTAAATTTTAAAGAAAGAAGGGGGGGGGGGAGAATACAGAAGCATTACTTTTGTCCAGCTTGTATTCTTCTATGTAATAGAATAAGCATATTTTAACAACAACCTTTAGGTCAACCTATTGGCACCCAAAGATGTTGGCTTCAGTCTTGAGTGTTCTGCTTACTTGCTAGATGTGTGACCTTTGACTGACTCATTCCACCCCTGAACCTCAGCAAGAATTCATAACTAAACTTGAAATGTTGCAGGGTTGTTGTACACTGAAAATGAAATGATGGCTGTAAACACAAGCCAGAGATTTAACATCCATGTCCTGCTGTTTTGACCACTCCCAGAGATGGTCGGAGAGTGTGAAGTGCTACTTGCTGGATTCTGACTGAGTGACCCTGCGGACAGACCCTGTAAGAGAACACTCCCTGGTCTGAGCCATCCTCACAGCCAATGCTATGGTTTTGGAGCCCATTGTTGGAGCCCCCACATCCATCCATCTCACTGAGGGGCTTGTCTAGTTCACGGATGGTCTACTATAGCTACCATGAGGTTCTTCTCCAGCAACCCTTCCTTTTGGTGACACAGCCAAAGTACATGAATCAAAGTCTTAGCCTCTGTTCTCTAAGATTACCCTATCTGTAATTTTTGTAACACAGATTGGTTGGTCGAAATAGATTAGTAGTTGATTGATGAGGTTGAGACCTGGGTTTTAGTCTTAAACTGTCCCCTACTGAAAAATGAAAATAATGTTATTTCTCTTGTTCCAAAAAATAGGTATAGCAGCTTACGCTAATTTTTCTAATGGAGTGATTTAAGTGATGCTAGTGCCCTTAAGAAGAATGACTTTGGGGTGGGACTTCAAACTGGTTTAGTCATGGCTGACGCACTGAAATTTGGGCTGAACTTTTAAAAATGGGGTGAAATGTAACAGTAACTAGAATGCATCAAATCTTGGAATGTGAGCTCCAAATGAGGCCTGCTGGGCCCTTTTAGGAGCCCAGCATAGCTGATTGGTCTCTTGCCAATGCTGTGGAGGTGGACACACATTCAGAGCAGTGCAACTGTCTGCGAGTTTGGGCCAGGACCACAGATGTTTGCTACTCTGACATTCAAGAGATTTAGAAGGATGTTAAACCATGGATCCTACTGTTCTAGTTTACCTACATTTTACAAATGCAAACATACTGTGGCTTTACTTGCTGGCCATGACTGAACGGGAAGAACCAGTTCAAAACTCATTTGGACTCAAAAATCATTGTTTTTTATTTGGAGTATTAATATTATGAATAAAAATCTTTAGTGTAAAGGGTTGGGATTTTATTTGGGGGGGGGTTATGTTGGATCCTCTAAACAGATGAAAGAACTGAGGGGCCCAGAGCCCCAACCCCACTCTTCCTTCTCCAGCCCTCCACCCTGTGAGCTCTGGGTTCTAGTGAAGCCAGCCAGAATTATGAGAGCAATGTATCTGTCTAGAAAATGTGCCGCTCCGATGATCATTCCATTGTGAACAAATGGTAAGTTAAAAAGACGAAATAAAAAATTTCTGATAGTTACGTGTCAGTGGACCAAAATTAAATTTCCTTTCTATTACTTCAAAAAAGAAATCTGCTCTTTTGTATATGTTTGTAAACTGGATGTAGGAGATAGGCCACATTAGAATGTTGTTTAGTTTTTATGAATCTGAAGGCTATAATTAATATACCCAGTAATCCTGTTAATTAATATGGAAACTGCCGGACCCTTTTAAAGATATTTGTTTGTTTGTTTAGCAGTAATTAAATAATAGTTTAAAAGCAGGGTTTTACAGATTGTCTTACAAATGACTGTTCTTTTAATATTCTTGAAAATGTATTGCAACAAAGTGCTATTTTGGTACTGTATTAGTAGGCTCTAAATTGATGGTACTTTCCGTTTCTTTCAGTAAAAGAGCCAACAGACAATGATGACCTGTGGCCCACTGTAGAGCAGATAGAAGGAAGCAATTAGCCACCTCCTTCAGGACCCAGGCTTCTGTTAGATGTGCTTTATGATCTAACACAACATACACTGTTCACTGCAATTAGTGTATACCAGTGGCATTCAAAATCTTTGATTCCGGGCACCTTTACACTCTTAAAAATTACTGAGACCCCTAAAGGACCTTGGCTTATACGGCTATTGCCAATCGATAAATTCCTATTAAAAACCACCACTGATTTTAAGAATAAGGAGAATACGCAAGTACCCATTCCATTAACTGTCAAAGAGTCAGTGCCATTGCATGCCGACTTGGCTGCTGGAAAACTGCTAATTCCCGAGGTTATGCAAGCAAAAAGGATCATCAATGACTGACTATTTTGTGAAGTTAGTTTTGCTCTCATAGAGCCGCTTAAAAGATACTGGATACTCCTCTCTGCCCCTGGGACCCACTTTGAGGACAGACAGCGTAACAATTGTAGTACAGAAATCACAACGCTTTCCAAGTGTTTATGACCTTATAAAGTCAAACAATGAATTTTTCATTGCTATTCAAATGATTTCATGACCATAAGAAGTCTTTTACATAGATGTTCCCTCCATTGTTTCTGTCTAATCAAGAGAATGGAAGCATTTGTGTGTACAGTATTATATATATGTAGACAGGAATGCTTTGCTGATATATATGCGGGTAAGTATAGATACCAATATATTGGTTGTGCCATTTTAACTGCCACAAGGCCAGTCAGAATTCAGAAGCATCATTACGCGCCTCCCCTTCAGGAGACCACGCACTCAAACACTGTCCTTCAAATGATCTTGACACAGAATGATCTTGTTACTAAGAAACGCTCTATCCAGGATGCAGTTTTGCCCAGAGTGAGAGCTTCTACCTCTTGCTAACCAGAAATACAAACCGCTATGCTAAAGACATGTGTTGCACCATTCTTAGCACAGGTCATTGTTCTCTTTGGGTAGGGGTTTCTCCCATTTTTGAGAAATCTGATTTAGCTTAAAAGGCCCACGAGCTTGTTGGTACAGAAGATAGGCCTGTGTCCATTACGGGAACTAAATGAGTATTCTATTATTTTAAAAACAAGTGAATGTGTTGAGTCTTTCACGTTTTTGTGGTAGACCTCACAAGCTTTTCAGCAAGACTTAAGGAAGCTATTGAGAGAGGTATGGTGTGGGCCAAGAATAATATCCTACAAGGCATATTTGTATCCAGAGTGGTTTATACAGGTGTGAGCAAGTGGTGTGTTTGTAAAAATCTTGTTGAATAGGCCACTTTTTAAAGAATCTACTAATTGCTATTTAATTGGTGTCTCTAGAAAAGCTACAAATCAATGGCGGTGATTGAATCAGCCTTTTCCAACGCATCCCCATGAAAAGGTTATGTCAGGCACTGTGGGGTGAACTCAGTGTCATTAGGGTTCCTGCAGAGAAGTAAGAAGGAATGACCTGATGAACATTAGGCTCTTAGATTCAGATACTTCATTTCCTTTTGAATCAAAGATCATTTTCATACTCAGACCTCCCCTTCATTAAGGCATGATTGCAGTATTTTCCAACATTCAAACTACATGTCACTTGACATTCTGAGAATATACCAAACCTTCATGTCCCCATGCTTTAAGTATGTAATAATCTCTACAACAGATAGTCTTCTCAAATCACTTTTCTATAAAATCATCTAATGTTAAGGCATATTTTTTTACATGAGTGATCACATTTTATGATTATTGTTTCAAACAAGTAAATTCCTGCCTGTGAAATGAGCTATATGAAGGTAACTTAAAAAGGATTGCAATGAGGATTCTAGTTCATACATACATAATTTATTCCAAATAAAATGTACTTAAGCCTGTCTGCAATCAGGGGTGGCTGCAGACAAGTTCTCTCAGTAATACGCTTTGTCTTAGTCTTTTTAGGACGAAGACAATTTTTAAAAGATACTTTTTGTGCCATGGTGGGGAAGGAGAATAATTTTGATGTCGGGGCTAATCTCAATTCAAGTGGACAACTTCACCAAATCATTGAAGCCTTTCAATAGGTTTACCAGATTTTTGTCCCAAATAAAACAGCAGGTTTTAGTCAGAGTAAGCATTTTAAGGGAGGTCAGGAAGCTTCAAAGGAGAATGGATTGCAGAGAAGGAAGCCCATCAACCTCAATGAATGAAGAAGCTTCAGCTGAAGTCCAGCACAGGTGGAGGAAGACCACAGAATTATGGTCGCCATAGCTACGGGAGCTGAGCTCTCATATAGTTTGGTAGTTTGAGTTTGAAGTGGACCTCCTGGTCTCAGTGAGCTTTCAGCTAAATGGATGTCCAAAGCATCGAGTCAAGATCAGCTAGCTCATGGATTGTTCTTCTAGGGGCTTTTAAGGAAGATCAAAGCTGATCGAGACTCTCTTATGGAAGGAATTTTATGTAGCTGGGGACCAGTCTTGGCTATGCTAACACTCCCCAGAGAGCAAGGTCTGATCAGAGACCAGCAGCTTCCAAGAAGATTGATTTGCTGGGCCAAAGTCAAGACACAGAGCTTCAGAAGTTGTGATGACTAGTTTGGGGGCTTCTGAAACAGTCATCTTGATAGATACTCAGGTAGGCTTCTTAAGAAATGTTTAGAACATTAAAAAAAACTGCTTTGGTAAGAAAAAGACCAGGAAAACTGCCTCTGTCACCACAGAGCACCTGCTCATGTATTCTGAATCCTGGTGCAGCAAGGACTGTCCTCCAAGAAACTTGTTGGGAAACCTTACCCCCGTCACCTTACATACCTCATCTTGTCCCTTCAGACTTCTTCCTGCTTCCAAAAGTCAAAATGTATTTTAAAGGAGCACAGCTGGAATGCCCCAAACTGCCATTTTTATGTGGTGTAAATTGAAGAACACAGGCGTCTTCCACTTCAGGAGGTAGAAAGTGTCCATCTAGATCAGCAGTTCTCAACCTGTGGAACACAAGCCCTTTGGGGGTCGAACAACCCTTCACAGGGATCATCTGATTCATAACAGTAGCAAAATTACAGTTATGAAGTAGCAACAAAAATAATGTTATGGTTGGTGGGGGATCACCACAACCTAAGGAATTGTATTAAAGGGTCAAACCATGAGGAAGGTTGAGAACCACTGGTCGAGATGGAGGCTCTATCATGAAACAATAGCTTTACATTTTGATACTTTGGTTTAACAAAGGTTTTTCTGGTTTTTTGGCAATAAATCTTTGTGGCATAGTATAAGACCGTAATACAGCCTCCGAATGGCTGCTGTGTGCTGCCGGGGTGCTCACTTGCCGACACCAGCCTTTTTGTAAATGTAACTCAAATCCATGTCTCAATAGCTAAGAAGTGGGTATCGAGACATTTATAATGCCTTACTAATAGTTAAAATCCCCAGTGTTTTATCTATAAATCCCGAGTCTACTATCGTTCCAGTGTCATCATTATGATGTTCTTGCAAGAACAAAACAAAGCTTTATTAAGAAAGTTACAAGGGGGGGCGGGGAGGGCTGGGGGGAAAAAAACGAAAGTTACAAAAATAAGATTTTACCATTTGATACTCACCATTGCTACCCAGTATTTTATGAGCTATCAAAAGGAACTTAAATATATATATTTATATGCCTATTACTAGTGAAAGGTAAGCTACAAATGAGCAACATGCCACATGTTATCATAATAAACTCTGATAAGTATTCCAGTTGAACGCATGTATTTATCAGATGGGAAAATCCAGAAAGCCATTCTGTAGGAGGCCTGCAAGGTGGTTTTGATTCCCCCATCTGCAGGTTTAGGAGGGTTAGCCACCCAAAATACAATCGCAAATCACCCTTTCTGTTCACTAAGATTAATGACTTTTTTAAATGATTTTTGTATTTTTTTGGTGTTTTTCTTTATTTCGCTATAGGCTATTAGCACAAAGGAAAGAGCATGCGTTTTAGAGACGATCAACCAGAATTTGATGCTGGTTGATGCCGCTTAGCTTTGACTTCGGTTTTCTCATCTGTAAAATAAGCATGAGGAGACAAGAAGGTAATCAATCATGCAGAGCTCCCAGGTCTTCCGCGAGACTTTCGGGGAATAAGTCTCATACTGCGACCTTGGTACAGTGTCGGGGATGGCACAGGCATGCCCTGGCCATGGCCCTGCTTCTCTGACACTGACTTAAGTGCATGCAATCAAGATTCCACTTTACTGAGAGAGTATATCCTGATGCCTGAAACGACTGGCTCTTCCTTAGTTTTCTATTCTAGCTCACTGGAGTAATGTCCCAATTACCTGTGCCATGCACTATTTTTTGTTAGTCAACATGTCGATAGACACTCTTGGGGTTATAGTCAGTCATTTTCAAGCGATTATTAGTCTCCGGTTTTATTTGTTGGGCGATTTTTTTTAAGCATATAACTAGAAAGCTAAGATTTCCATATGTTGTCAGAAATTTATTTCAAAGCTACTTCTGTCTACCCCGACACCACCCCACCCCCCTACAGCATTATGCCTTAGGCCCTAAAAGTACATAGAATCTCTGCCATTCATGACTGGAGGTAGGATGTGGGTGAGAAGAAGGGGAAGATTTGCTTGGGTTGATTTTGCTTTCGTAGTCACTCAGGTAAGGCGGGAACCCTGTTTTGCCAATGCTCTTATTGTCAGGTGCCATGGAGCTGGTTCTGTCCCACAGTGATCCTGTGCATTGCAGAAGGACACACTGCCCAGTCCTGCACCTTCCTTGCAATTGTGCCTATGCCTGAGCCCATGGTTGGAGCCACTGGGTCAGTTTGTCTCCTGAGGGACCTTTTTCTTAACTGCTGTTCCTCCAAGTATGATGTCCTTCTCCAGTGACTGGTCTCTCCTGATAATTTGGCCAAAGATGAAGTCTTGTCTTCTTTGCCCCAAAGGAGCAATCTGTCTACATCTTCCAAGACGATCAGTTTGCCCTTTGAGCAGTCCCTGGTCCTTGTACTATTCCTCTGCAACATCATAAATGCATCAGTTCTTCTCTAGTCTTGCTTATTCAGTGTCCAACTTTCACATGTATATGAGGCTATGGAAAAATACCACAACTTGGGCCATGTACCCCTTTGTTCTCAAAGTTACATCCATGTTTTTGAATATTTGAAAAAGATCCTGTGCAGCAGATTTACCTAAGACATGCTTCTTTCTATCGCTTCACCGCCGTTTCCCTAGCATTGATTGTGGATCCAAGCAAGACCAAATCCTTGACAACTTTAACTTCTGCATTTTTCATGATTTTCCCTCGGAAGAAGTTGGTGCCACCACTAACAGCCTGGCTTAAAGACATACCTCTAACCGTGCGCTTCCTGTTCAGACCCATTTCCCGTTCAGACCCATCTGTATGTTTCTCTCTAGTCAAGTTTGAAATTGATTCTCCAATGCTTCACTCCAAGCGTGCAACGCAAAGCCCTCTCCTTCAAGAGTCCTCCTTTGTATTTCCTCAGGTTGGAAATACTGACCCAACACCAGTCCTTGGCCTGGCATAGCATTATTATCATGATAGTTTTGGAGGAAAGCCGCGGAGAAGGGTGCAATTCCCAACTCTTCTTGTCCTTGGCTTTCTCTGTGCCTTTACTTCCTAAGATTTGTGGATCTCCTCTTCTGGGGGCTGGGCTGAAGTCTAAGCCCCTCAGTGTGTCACATAGGCTCTGAGAATGATAGGACCACACATTGAGTGAGCATGCGGATTTAGGACTAGTCTGTACATTGCCTCATGCCTCTGCTTTGTGGGCCTGCAGAGCTTTTAAAGTAAATTGGTGCTGCAGAAACTTCCACTTCATTTGCCCAGTGGTTAAATTGATCTATCTCTCTCTCTCTCTCTCTCTCTCTCTCTCTCTCATTTGGTCAGATCTCTAGGAACAGAATCACTTACATTGATTTATTGATCACTGCTATAGTTTCACTATTAGTTTTGATTATTTTCAGCTGTTAATATTGGAGAATTCAATCAAGATTGATTGCCCTTCCCATGGAAGGCAGAAAGTTCATCACGTGGAACACGGGAATAGCACTGTTGCACCCTCAGTGTGAAGGTGATCGATTCCCTCTCTCCTCCACCATCCCTTACTATCATCTAATGCAGTCGCAAAGAGCTGAGAGCTAGCAATGAGATGTTTCTTGAGCAAAAGTGGGAAAATGCGATTTCCTACCCTTCACAGTGTGCCTAGAGGTTGGGTACTTTAGAAAGTACCCAACTAGAAATTCAGCAAGCATATAGAAAAATAGATAAGCTTGAGTGTCACAGTGAACTCATTTGCAGCAAATGACTAAATGCATTTTCGATTACCCATTTTGTACCAATAAATGCCCAATCTGCGTGTTCATGCTTGGCAGCACAACCTGGGCTCACCTTGGTCCACATTTGGCCCTCCCTGTTTCACCATGTGTCCTGGTCGGGAGATTTTCAAGAGGCAAGTGGCTCCTACGACCGAAAGAAGGGCAACAGAGATCATTGCAATAAGCCAAAGCCATGTTCTTTACATTTGAATCGTTTCTGTGGCACCCCAGGTTAATTTTTTAAAAATTCTCCACCCATTAATTCCTTGATGTTCATCTCGATGACTGGTTTTTGGTATTAAAAGGGGGAGCACCACCTCTTCCTGGGAGGACTCGGAGCTCTCCTCCCACAGCCCTGCCATTACGGAACTGCCATTATATTGTTTTGTGTCTGGCCCACAGTTGACGACAGATGGCCATCTCTGAACTGCCATCAGTGCGACTTTATGGAGCATCCAGCTAGGGTGTACCAAAGAGCCTTGTAGCCAGTTCTGTCGTCTCCCCACCCCCGCCCCCTGGAAACGTGTTCATCACCTCTGCCACATTCTGACTTGGCCTGGCTCTGCCGGCCCAGCCTTCCTCGTCGCCAAGACAGCCTGCTGCCTGCCGCAGCGCCCGGAAGAGCTGCCTCTTGTTCGGGGAAACAGCGCGCGCCATTGTCTGGCAAAAGACGGTGTGGGCGCCTGCATAGTCATCTTCTTGGGGGAAGGTCGGGGATCCGAGCCCTTTCTGCGGTTGCCTGCAGGCTGCATTTCGGCAAGTGTACCTCCCTAACCTGTTTGCCCCATGCACCCATCCACTTCCACAGAGGAGCAGAGACTGAACTGCAAAGGCAGGCCCACGGCGTCCACAGACGGCCTTGCCGGAATGTGGGAAATCAGGGCTTGCGGGTCCGACTGTTGTGGCAGCTAGGTTGAGTGACGGCAGTGGCAACACCCCTAGAAATGGGCGGGGACTCCCTTCCACAGTGTTCTGGAGGCTCCCACGTGGCGATGCCGGGCTGGCTGCCAGCCAGGGGCTGTTGCTTCGCTTTCGGAAGGATATGGAGAGGCGCCTCTTGATCAGGTTTGCCTAGGCAAGGCAGCTTCTGAGCCACCCGTGTATTTTAAGAGGAGTTCACATTTGTATCCTTTATTGTTCCAGTTGCAGCTCCTCACAGGCTCTGCCCTGCAGCTATGAGGGAGCGCATTGCCCCCAATGGAGAGAGGGCCCAGTGCAGTGCACACCGAGATGCGGTGGGCAGATGAATAGCGCTTAAAAGCGGCGCTCCTGGTGCTGTCACAGAGAAGGGCAACTCCTCCGACGCGCTAAACGGGCGTGAAAGGCCTGGTAACGGAGCCCTTTACAAGTGGTGAAATTTTATCCAGCCCCAAAATCACAAGTCTCCTTCACTGAGAACTTCACCGAAGGAGCGAGAGTTGTAGCTCACCAGGCAGGCAGGCTGAGGGAGGAGGGTGGGGGCCAAGTGAGCCTTCCTCCTGGCACCCAGGCCTCACAGGCTCCGACGTGGCCTCTTGGTCTACAGAAGCCCAGCTCTCCCCGGGAAGCCGAGTCGCCCGGCAAAGGCTTCCTTGTGCGCGTCGCCAAAGCTTAATTTCATAATTGCCTGACTTCACCCCCCAGGCACATCTGCCAAGTCTGTGCGCCTCCTAGAAATAGAAAAAGGCGACTGGGATACCATTAAATATCAGCAGCGTGCTCGGCTTTGCCTTGAGTTTCTAAGGGTGAAAGGTGAGTGTGCAGAAAAATAGAGCGGTGTATTTGCTGTGAGACGGGCGCCAAGGCCTCACGCCACACTCAGTTATAATTCATGACAGCACTGGTGGGAAGCCCTCAGCCCTCTGTGGAGTTAATGCATCGCCACTGAAGCCTGCTGAGAGCACCCTGTGTCCCCTCCCACCATCTGTGCTCTCGCTCTCCTGCGCCTTCTCTCCCCCTCTCTCCCTCACCCACTCTTTCTTGAGATCTGTCGGGCTACGACTGCTTTGTAAAGGTGGCTCTTCGAAAGGAGATTTAACCAGGGCTGCGCTGGGAGGAATGCCTTACAGCCCGGTGTGGTGTTCTCTCTTTCTTAGATCAAGTGGACGAGGAGACGATGGAGAGGGCTGCCTGCAGGCGGCATTCAACCCCTGGCTAGCTCTGAGAGCACAGGGTATCCTGCCACTCACCACTTCCCAAGAGGCACCCAGCCCCGAGCACACGAGGAGGTCTGGGTACCAGGCAGGCACAGACGATGAGATGGTTCCAATGAGCCCAGCTCTGCACCAGAGCCCCTGGCTGGAGATGAGACCCGAGCCAGGCCATGGGCCTGAGCGGAGCTTACTCTGCCCACTCATGGGGGCCAGCCAGTGTTTTAAGTGTCCCCTGGAGCCCAGCCCCACCTGTGAAGTCATCTGTCACCCACTCAATCTGAGGATGACAGCTGCTGGCTCCAGGGTTACCCAGGCCTCGATTCAAAAATGGTGCGCACCTGGCTTCTCAGTCCTTCCTTTAGATTAGCAGCGGTCCTTTGTGTGGTCCAAGCTGGTTTCTGACATGCAGTGAGCGAGATGGCCAGAGCCAGAGCAGGTGGCCCAGGTTTGCAGGCCCCTCGCTACTCCACTACTGTGCCCCCAGATTGAACGCCCAGAGGGTAATAGGCCCATCTGTCTCCAGGGCGTGGGCCTTAAATGAGGAGCGGACCAAGAGTCATTGGTGGTGTTCCACAGGATGAACGCTTAAGTTCATGTTTAGGAGATAAACCCAGATCCCAACGACCAGGGTATGCATGAATTGAACAGATGTGACACCATCGGGGACCTAGCGTGTTATAAACTGCAGAGATGACCTTTTTCTGCTCTAGGCTCGGCCTGATCCCAAAGAGGCGCTGGCTCTCCCGCCACGAGGTGAGGGGTCGTGCGTCCCACCGGCCGCACCCACACTGTAAGTCAGCCTGGTGTGTAATTGGTTTGCAATCTCATCCTGATGGGTGGGTGCCATTCGTCACCTCTCTCTCTCTCTCTCTCTCTCTCTCTCTCTCTCTCTCTCTCTCTCTCTCTCTGTCTGTCTTGCCTGCGGGAAAGTAGGACAAGCCCAGCTCCCATCACTGTCCAGGTTTTTCGTGGGTGAAAGATCACTTTGAGATGACACAGCTGAGTTGTCCGCCTGAAATCCTGGTTGGTATTTTATTAATTTTGCACCAAGATAAATCCTGAAATTCTGACAAACTCCATGACAGGTGAAATTCCTTCTTGCAGAATCTGCTCAGCAAGAGGCTGCTCATTTCGTTCTGTTCCGAGGCAGGCAACAGGAGGGCAGCTTTATAATCAGCCCTCAAAGGACCCCCAGCCGCCCCAGAGTCTCCGGCTGATTGAATAACTCCTGGGCCTCTTCCCCTAGGCCTCCATCAGCGGGGGTCCTGTGGAAAGCAATCTCCCGCAGACTGGCACTGAAGTGAGCTTTAAACCACCATTTTCTGCTCTCCAGAGGAGCCCGGAGTACTAAAAGATAGATGGACTGCAGATATTTTATGAGAAACTGTCAGAAGAAGAGCAGAGTAAATGTTTTTTTTTTTTTCCCCTTCCCCTCCCCTCCTCCTCCTTCTTGGGAGTCATACACTACATCACTGTTGAATTTTCCCCAGAATCTTTTATACTTAAAGGAAGAAATTAATTGCTTGCTAACCTTCCCTTCTCACTCCCGCCTCCTCTTCCTCCTCTTCATCCTTGTCTTCCTCCCTGCCCCCCCCCTCCTTCCCCTCTCCTCCCCCACCCCCTTAAAAATTCACACAGAGGCCCCTTGCTTAACCACAGTTGCAGAAAATCAGTACCATTTGCAATGAAATATTTATAATGACAGAATGAAAAATTGGATTCATTTTCTGGACTGTAGCCGAGCAGTCTGCAACTTTGGGCGGCGTGGTTTAGCCTCTCTCCGGCCTTCCCCTTCATTGGAGGCCCTTTTCGAAAATATACCACATGTGCGTGTACCTAAGCATTGAACGCCCGCCGACCCGAACACAGCCCGTTTCAGCTCCTCAAAAAATGAAGCATACTAAGAGAAAAGAGCCTATCTATGCTCATACTGCTGTGTGGGGCCCGGGCGATGTGGCATGTGAGGTCAAGAGCAAGAAAGCCTCGGCGCTGCAGGGAGGAGTTTATAAAGGAGAGAGGAGCCGGTCCGGCCTGCTCTCCAGAGCAGATTACAAAGAGCAGTCAGCGGGCCAGCAGATCTCCGGGCAGAGTCACGGGAGATGGGTGTGTCAGCGCACACAGGGTGCATCCCCGAGCTCACCTCTGTTTCTCCTTGAGGTCTGAGACCCCGGGGTGTGTTCCCCCAGGGCTTCTGTACGTAGAGCCGCCTTCTTGATAGCCAGGCCAGATCATTGCATTTCCCAGAGAGACAAGGCTGGAGGATTTCTGCTAAGACTGTCCAGGCTTGGCTTTCACACAAGCCGACTGAACACATGTGGAAGCCCCAGTCACCCGCCTTTCCTGATTCTGGGAAAGGACTGTGCATGTCTGCAGCAAGGTGGCCCGTGAAAGGAATAAACATCTGTCCACCAGACAGGCCCAAGAGCTGCCCCCTCTCTCCTCTCCGCCTCTGTTGTAGGCGCCTTCACAAGGGATGGCAGCACCCACTCAGAGGCCCTGAAGTGTTCACTGGGCCCTGCTGGGAGCACTGGCTGTACAATGAGTGTGTGGGTTGACCCAAGAGAACAAGGTCCCTTCACACCCAGGGGTCCGGGGGCATCTGTTCTTCCATTCACATCTATCTGCAGGTTTCGGGCGCCGAATTGGCATCCTGCATCGCCAATTCCACAAGATCAATATTCCATATTTTATTGTCTAATAAGGGCTGCCTGTAATTGAATTAGCTCATTCATTCCAGCTGATTAGTGCCATTTTATTCATGGGGAGGAAGAAGACAGGCATAACTTCACCCCTGTAAGCATGATTTGAATGGAAAAGAGCTTTCGGCACTACGAAACCACTTTATGAAGAAGATACAGAATTAATTTCAATATTTGTTTATTCTAAGAGTAAAAAGGATCATGTCACATTACATATCCTCTCTGTGTGTGTCTCTCTGTCTTTAAGGACTTACAAGGTTCAAATCTATTGTATTTGTCTAGCCCCCACTCTGCCAGATGTGGCTATCCAGTAACAAGTCTCACTCCTGAGAGATCACTCACACACAAACACACACATACACACTGTTCTCCCCCTAAGGTCACTCCGTCAGGCCCATCCATAAGTGACC